>JABJWA020000254.1:0-24217 GCA_020352615.2 Yoshiicerus persimilis | reverse complement strand
AGATAAGCGACTACACTTATCCAACGTAACGTTATCGTCAAGTTGGTTACCACCGGATACTTGAAGTTGATAAGCTATGACCATAATTGCGAAATTCATAGGAGGCTAAAATAGTAATTTTTGAGCTCTCAAAATGAAGATTTTAGACAAGTACCTATTTATGCAATAAGTGACCATAGATAAGCGACCATACTTATCCAAAGTGACAATTGGGTTATGATGGTCACGTTCTATATGATAAGTTGACATGCCATGCGCGCCAAAGTGCCCATAGACACCATTGAAGATACATATTTTTCAACATTTCCACGCCATATATTATGTATTAAATGACGATAGATAAGCGACTACACTTATCCAAAGTAACGTTATCGTCAAGTTGGTTACCACCGGACACTTGAAGTTGATAAGCTATGACCATAATTGCGAAATTCATAGGAGGGCTAAAATAGTAATTTTTGAGCTCTCAAAATGAAGATTTTAGACAAGTACCTATTTATGCAATAAGTGACCATAGATAAGCGACCATACTTATCCAAAGTGACAATTGGGTTATGATGGTCACGTTCTATATGATAAGTTGACATGCCATGCGCGCCAAAGTGCCCATAGACACCATTGAAGATACATATTTTTCAACATTTCCACGCCATATATTATGTATTAAATGACGATAGATAAGCGACTACACTTATCCAACGTAACGTTATCGTCAAGTTGGTTACCACCGGACACTTGAAGTTGATAAGCTATGACCATAATTGCAAAATTCATAGGAGGGCTAAAATAGTAATTTTTGAGCTCTCAAAATGAAGATTTTAGACAAGTACCTATTTATGCAATAAGTGACCATAGATAAGCGACCATACTTATCCAAAGTGACAATTGGGTTATGATGGTCACGTTCTATATGATAAGTTGACATGCCATGCGCGCCAAAGTGCCCATAGACACCATTGAAGATACATATTTTTCAACATTTCCACGCCATATATTATGTATTAAATGACGATAGATAAGCGACTACACTTATCCAACGTAACGTTATCGTCAAGTTGGTTACCACCGGACACTTGAAGTTGATAAGCTATGACCATAATTGCGAAATTCATAGGAGGGCTAAAATAGTAATTTTTGAGCTCTCAAAATGAAGATTTTAGACAAGTACCTATTTATGCAATAAGTGACCATAGATAAGCGACTGATGATAAAAAAATGTAATTTTTAAAACAGGGCAATTCCTGGGACTTTGTCCCAGGAATTACCCTGTTTTAAAAATTACATTTTACTCTGTTAAGAACTCGAGCTTGAATATTGCATCCGACTAAGCTATCATGTATTTTAGTAATTAATTAGGGTTAAAAATTGATTTTTTTCAAACCTGTGAAAAAATATTGTCTTTTTGCCATGTCTCTAGTTAACAAAAATGTATTTAAAGGAGGTCATTTAAAAAATCTTTCTGGAGTTACTTAAAAGTCAAAAAAAAACATTGTGTCTTCTTGTATATAAAAGCCAAACCTCCTCAGAAAAATCTTTATTCTTAAACTATGGCTGATAACCGAGAATGGCACCGTGTAGCTAACAAAAACGCGAGAAATTTACGAGTGGTCAGAACAAACGATAAATCCACATATTTACTTCGCGATGGATTGGCTGAAACAGAAGGATTTGAAATATCGAGGTAACGTAAACGATATTTATTTCTCCCATTCCTCAGTTTACAATAACCTAAACATTACTAGGAGTTCTTTACTGATTATTTACAGCATTTGTCATTGTAGAACAGTGGCGAATGTAAGAGCATTAAAACCAAAGTTTGCTGGATCGATTCTAACTACAGTGAATTAACTCTTTACCATAATATTTGCTAAGAATGTAAATTAGGTAAAGATTTAATAATAGTACTAATTTAATAATATAACTACAGTGAATTAAATCTTTACCTAATTTGCATTCTTAGCAAATATTGTGGTAAAGAGTTAATTCACTGTAGTTAGAATCGATTTAGCAAACTTTGGTTTTGCTCATCATAAAAGGCTGATTGTTTTTTTTTAAATATAGCTTGTGCTCTGTTGTCATTCAACCATCTGAAAAAAAGGTGTTGGAACTTGGCATCAAAGTGGAACTACCGATAACACCTCGTCATAACATAGGGATAATTACATCTCTACCACATCTTCAAAGTTCCCATGGGATTCATGTGATGACTGAAATCATACAGGAATGGAAAGATTTGGAGGTTACTATAGTAAATTTAAGTCAGAGCGCTGTGACTATCAACCAAGGTGATGCCTTTTGTCAGCTCATCATTCTCCCGATTATGCTTCCCAGGGTTGAATATATTGAAAAATTTTAAATTAACCACGCTGTGAACATAATGTATTTAAACCATGCTGATTGTAGAAAACAAATAAAATTCTGAATTTGAACGTTAATATAAAGTTGTGTGAAATTACAATATACACTCATTGTAGTTTTAAACTTTAATGCTATAGCATCGAAAATGAAGCCTGCTTATAGATTTTCCGATGGACATTATTTAGAAACTTTACAAACACAAATACACAGAGGAGCCCCTCACGTTTATAGTACAGGGATACAAAGAGGTGGAGGGTTGATTTCTTCAATGGGAAGATATATTCTACCACTTATTGGTAAACACGTCATTCCTATCGCGAAACGTGCAGTGATAAAAACCGCTTCAGATGTTATTTGCGGAAAATCTATTAAGGAAGCAATTAAAACAAACGGTGTAAATTTAGCCAAAGAAATTGGTAGAAATATATTTGGTGCAATAGATCAGAAAGGTTCCGGAAAAATCAGGAAACGTAAAGCGAAAATTTCAAAATCTGATACTATTGTAAAAAGAAAGAAGTTGGTTAAAGCTAAAAAGAAAACGAAATCAGGCAGAACCAAAATAGATATACTTTCATAATGTCTTTACTTCATTCAACTTCAATTCCTGCTATTCGCGACCATGCAGACTTGTTTTCATCTTTTCCAACAGGTTTGTTTCTATAAACGATATTTTTTGAGATTAATATTGAAATTTGCTCCCATTTAATGTTTTTTAACTTTCAGATACAACTATTGACACCAGTTTTTATGCAGAATTTAAACCAGTTGTAAATATCCAGGATTCAGACGCTAAATTGGAATTTAAAATTATGGGCAACAACACACATTATTTAAATATTGGCGACCATTTTCTTACTTTGAGCGTGCGACTTGAACAATCTAGCGGAGATCCCTTTCCTGCGGGCGTAGATATAAGTGTAACTAATAACACATTTCATTCTTTGTTTATGCAATGCGAGGTTTATATTAACAACCAAATTGTGTCATCCTCGAATAACTTATATTCTTACAAGGCCTATTTTGAAACAATATTTTCGTTTAGTAAGGATTATATGGACTCACAAGGCCAATGTGCTATGTTTTATCCCGAAGATGACTCTAGTCAACTGACAAATACAAATACAGGCTATTTTGCTAGAAAGCGAGCATTTGCACAATCTAAAACTGTTGAACTTATTGGAAAATTACATATAGATTTAGGTTCTCAAAATCGATATCTTCTTAATGATACAAACGTAAGCATAATCCTAACGCGCTCACCAGATACATTTTCAATTTTATGCCCTGATCCCAGACTACCAGATGGAACCCTCTTTGTACCAAAATTCAAATTTACGGATGCAGGATTCTTTATTCGCAAAGAAATTATGTATCCGAGCTTAGTTGTAGCACACCAGAAACTGTTAGATAAAGGAGAGCTCGCTAAATACTTTTACCGAAAGAGGTGTTTAAAATACTTTACTATCCCAAGAGGAAATCAATCCTTTGTAGAAGAAAACGTGTTTGTGGGAAATGTGCCAAATAAGATTATTTTGGCTTTGGTATCAAGCAATGCTTTTAATGGAAGTCTTGGCACTAACCCTTTTAATTTTCATCATTATGATCTAAGTTATGTCGGTGTATCAGTCAATAATATGCCGATGCCTATAAGACCACTAAACATGAATTTTAACCATAATTGTTATTTGAAAGGCTATTATCTCTTGTTTACGAGTTTGAAAAATGCAGGAAAAGATTCTGGTCTCCCTTTCAACAGATATAATTACGCAACAGGCAACACTTTCTTCTCATTTGACATCAGTCCTTCAGAGAGTCAAACTAACGTATTGTATTTAGAAAAATCAGGAAGTGTACGTATCGAGTTAAAATTTCACACAGCTTTACCAGAAGCCGTACATTGCATAGTTTATTCAGATACACAAGCGGTTTTGGAATTAGATAAGTATCGTCAAATTGCGTCTGAGTAATGGATACCTTACAGTTAAACTTTATTTTGCAACATACAATCGGCGATAAAATCCAATTCGTAGATGTAGTTTCATGCGATAAATTAAAATATGTTCCAAGAAGAGAATTTGCAATAATCGTGAATTCTGACCCCTCTTCCAAGCCAGGGAGACACTGGTTAGCATTATACAAGCGACGAACAGATAGCTATGTAGAGTTTTTTGACAGTTTCGGTTTACCTATATCGTATTACGATACAAATTTCTCAATTTTTGTAAAAAGCCTGAATTCTAATATTAGAATAAGTAGTAAACAAATTCAATCTCCTAAAGGTGTTGTTTGTGGTCAATATTGTATATATTTCCTTTAAAAAAGGAGTGGTAATAGTAGCTTTAAAGATATAATTCAATCATTTGGGACAGATTTAAGTTTTAATGATAACTATGTTGATAACTATGTGCACAATATACCATTGTATGAGTCTAAATCTTGTATTCCATCTTGCCTACCGTGTTATAATTGTCGGTTATGTTATTCTAAAAATAATTATATTCAAACTACTATGACTATGTAATATTTAAGTCTGTTTCCATAGTTAAATAAATGAAACATTAAACAAATATCCTCATTCGTATCTTATACTTTATTCACCCAACATGTCTAGTAAACACCTTCATACAGCATATGTTAACCCAAAGCACCCTGCTAGTTTTGGGGGTTTAAATAGATTACAACATGCTTTTCCTAAAGCATCTCATACATTAATTAAATCTGTACTGCACAGTAAAGAGTGTTATACAAAACATAAAAATACACGCAAAAAATTCAGACGCCGTCAAATCATTGTTCCTGGAAAAGACTACATTTGGCAAGCAGATTTAATTGATGTCACTAAATTCAGAGAAGAAAATAATACTTTTAATTTCATTTTAACAATAATCGATGTTTTTAGCAGGTATGCAATTGCAATACCTATAAAAAACAAATCTGCTGCTGAGGTCACAAAAGCATTTAAGACATTGTTCCAAAAACATAAAGTAAAACCTAAATTTCTCAGCACCGATTTTGGAAAAGAATTCTTTAACAAAGCTCTAATGAGATACCTAAAAGCACAAAAAATTATATTATTTCGTAATTTTTCCGACAAGAAATGTAGTATCATCGAGCGTTTTAACAGAACTTTATTTCTAAGGCTATCTAAGCTTTTTACTTTTCAGAAAAATTGTAATTACACCAAACATTTACAAAACGTTATTCATTCATATAATAATTCCACCCATAGAAGCATTGGTATTTGCCCTTCAAAAGTCACAAAGTTCAACCAATTCGATATTTGGCTAAAGGTCTACGACAAGACCATAAGTTATAACAGGAAGATTAAACCTGTTTTCAAGGTTGGTGACCAAGTACGTTTGTACAACGACAAAAATATTTTCCAGAAAGGCTACGATCAAAATTTTTCTACTGAAATGTTTTCTATAGATCGGGTAATACTAAGCGCACCAATCACGTATAAAATTGAAGATAAAAATGGAGAATGCATACAAGGCATATTTTATAAAGAAGAGCTAGTCAAAGTAGTTGTATAATAACGTTTCATTTGCTATTTGGCTATTGAAATGGAACGATGTCCTTTCACGTTTACATGACGTCTAATCCCACAGAATATTTTCCCGAAAATTTGTCGAAAAACTTCAAAGTTCATTTGCCAAGAAGTTTAAATTTTGAGCGTTCAGATTATGAAGTAACGTTGACAGAATTATCTTTCGAAAACTCATTTGAATCAATATCAGGAAATAATAACGATTATTTCTTTTTAATTAAAAATAACTCAAACGATTTCAAGGAATCCTCGAAACAAAAACGTTTTATCCTCCCTATATTGTATGTTAAAACGATAGAGAATTTACTGGCTTATATGCAGGGTGTCGTAAATCTTTCCCAATTTCAAAATTGTATTTGTTTTAAGTTTTCTGATATAACCAGCAAAGTTATATTAACTGTTAAAGGAGCAGAAATTCGCTTAAGTAAATCCTTGGGGAACGTTTTAGGACTTGTTAAGTATATTTACACAGAAGGCATTAATGAAGGTGACATAACCTCAAATAACTTGCTTCTGTTTAACTCTATTTTCGTATGTAGTAATGTAGTACAGCCTAGCATATTTAATGGAAAATATGAGAATATATTACGGTGTATTCCGGTAAAAACTAACGAAGCAGGACGTGTATTTTACAACTTGACTGACCAATACTTTAAGGTTCCCAATGTCATTATTAATAACATCAATATTACATTGAAATCAGAGAAGAGTAGTGAGTTACAGTTATCCAACGAAACGGTAATTGTGAAATTACATTTTAAACGAAGCAATTGAAAATATGTCTGACTCGGTTAATGAGACTATGTATAAATTTAAACATCCTTGCTCCATCATTGTTGCGGGAACAACAATGTCTGGCAAAACCACATTCGTCGAAAAAGTTTTGAAAAACATTGGTAAGCTATTTAGTACTGAAATTTCAAATATTGTGATATCATTCGCAAAAAATCAAGATTTGTATGAAAAAATAAAATTGAAACATAATAATGTGAATTGTGTAGATAATTTAGATTTAGATGACTATTACGACTCGATTATTGTAATTGACGACCAAATGACTGATGTATCAAATAGCAAAAAAATCCAAGAGTTATTTATTAGCTGTACACCATAACAGAAACACTGTTATTTTAATTAATCAAAACTTATTTCCCCAAGGTAAATTCGGAAGAGATATGAGGTTGAATACACATTACATGTGTATTTTTAAATCACCTTCATTTCTTTCGCAAATACAGTATTTAGCTAGGTCATTTTTTCCTCTAAATCCATCCCTACTGACCAGAGCCTACTCAGACGCAACGCAAAAGCCATATTCCTATTTGTTTATTAATTTACACCCTGAATGCGAAGATAAAACTAGGGTAAGATGTGGTATTTTACCAAATGAGGAAGAAATCGTATATGTTTGAATGTCTGATTCCTATTTTAAAATTTGTAATATAACGACAGCAATTTCACGTTGTACAATCAGTTAATTTTCATCTCTCGATGAAGTGACTTCTGTAGTACACAATCTAAATAGCCATGAGTAAATGTACAGAAAGAAATATTAGTTTTTTAGAAACTTTATGCAGTCCACGTCCTGTGGAAAGGAAAAAATTGATTAAGTCAGCATCTTAAGATAACCTTCGAAGTGTAACGGAAGTAGTGTTAAATACATTAAAAGGAAATATTACAATCCCAAGTGAAGTAAAAGAAAAACTAAAAAAACACAAGTCAACAATTCGCAAGTTGGCAGACAAAAAGTTATCATTAAAGAAAAAGAAGGATCTATTTTTAAAATACAGTAAATATCTACCACTTCTTTTGCAACCATTTTTAACTGCGTCAGGAATTGTCATTGGAAGAGCAATTAGCTCACATTTGAGTATCTAGAAAAAATGTCCAAACGGATGAAATTAATCCCTGAAAAGGAATATCATCATTTGCTGTCTTTAAAAAAATCTAAAAATGAACATTTACCCCACTTGCTGGAGGAATCAGTAGTTTACGACAACGATAACATTGCTTCTGAAGTCCTTCATTCTTCACAAATACCAGACGACATAAAGAGTCAGATGTACAGTAGCATTATGAAAAATGTGGGTGAAAACATACGCCAGTTCTTAAAAAAACCATTAAAAGTGGAAATAGAAAACTCTTCAAAGGAGGCAGAGGAGAGAAAAGTAAAACTTCCAGAAAATTCATCAGTAACTTTAGAAAAATGTGATGAACTTCTTTTGGCAACAATACCCCCAGCTCATAAACAAGTCTCTGAACAAATTATGAATTTGCTTAGAGAGAGCGGAGAAATAGCGTGGGACAAGAACGGCACAGTGTGTTTTCCAGGACAAGGATTCATCACAGGTTCGAATATTACAGACCTCATAGGCTACATTACAAGAAATTTGAAGTGGGTGACGCATCCTATCGGAATAAACAGATTTTTGACTATATGCAAAAAAGTAAACATTCCTGCAACAATGTTGAATACCGGATTACGGAAGGAGTGGTGTGACGGAAAAATAAAACCAAGAAAAGACAAAAATAATCGTGTTAGTACGCTTCACACGCCATCAACATCACAAAATCAACCTGGGTGTTCAACGTGTTCAACTTGGGAAGCATTAAGAAATGTAGACAGAATTACTATGGGCAGCACAAGAACCTCAATGATTCCACTTAGTTCAAGCTCAGAAAGTGACAATTATCATGAAACTCTTTCTGAAATTTATTAAGTGCAAAACTATCTTGTGAGAGATAATTACAATGGAGTTTAAAAATTTTGTAAATACTGTACATTTTAAAATTTTTAATTTAGATATGGTTACGCTAGAGTCGAGAATAAGGACATATAATAGTTTCCCATCTCATTTACATTTTTATCCGGTTCATTTTGCATCTTGTGGGTTTTATTGTTCCGGGAATCCTAATCCTAGATTAATTTGCTACTACTGTGGTTGCTGCATACCATTCCTTATGTGTGAAGACGACCCTTGGATGGAACATATGATTTTTTCTCCTAAATGTCCACACTTGTTAGTTCATATGGAAGACCGTGATGATTTTACGCACACGAATCTAGAAAACTTTCTGGTAAATACGTTTCATAAAAATTCAATGTCCATATGACATTTGTAAAAAACAAATATTTCCTGTTTTAAAACTAAAAATTTAAATTGCAGAATAAACAACGTGCTTTACAAGGAGTCCTGGAGAAAAACCGAATAAAGGAAGACGGTGTGTGCAACTACTATTACTATAAGCTTAAATCATGTATAAATTACGTCATTAATTTCAACTGCATTTCAGATCCTTTGAAAGAAGCCATAAATATAATGGATGAGAGTTTATGCAAAATATGTATGATAAGAGAATCGTCGTATTCAATGGCCCCCTGTGGTCATTTGGTTTATTGTAAATATTGTATATGCACCCAGGACCAATGTATAATATGCAGAGCTACACATGTTGGATTTTTGAAAATTTATAAGTGTTAATTTTACTAGAATACCCTACTTTTTAAAGATGAAATGTTGTAAGCATTGAAATAGAATATTGGAATAAATATCGACATTTCTGTAAAACATTTATCATTTGATCATTTTTATTTCCATGACTTTGAAATAAATTATCATTCTGGGGTTTCCTCGCCAGACAGGAACGGATACCTTGCTGCCTGGTGAAGTTCCAAAGCTCTCCAATATTGGGCAGGTGCAGGGTCATGAATGTCAGTGGCATACATCATCACCTCCAACCATTTAGGGTGACACCTTTTATTTAAAGCATCAAGGTGGCTGGCTTCATTTGTGCTGAAACAAAAAATTAAAAATATATAATATTGATAAGATTAGATGTAACACACACACACACACACATTCACACATTGCATGAAAAGCATATAATACAATTTTGTAATATAAATTCTAACGAAGCCCTGTAGCCCAATAGCAGTTCTATAACCCTCTTCGTGTCTGGACTCCAATTGTAGAGTCGGGTGATCTGGTCCTTTCGGAGAGGGTCCTTTATTATTTCGGCAAGTAGTAAAATTCTCATCACCGAATGATTGGACGACACCACCGATACCCAAGCGTTCGTTGATTCTGTCAAAATTTTTTTAGCCAACAACTGGGCCCGTCTAAATCGTGATTTGCTTGCCATGTCTATCTTCTTACGATGTCTGAAAATATAATGGATTATATTCTTATGCAGACCGATTGGAATCTCAAATCTTATCTTTGTTTTGTCTAGATTTGCATTTTTTTAAACTGTTCGTCTACTTGTCTCGCCAAACATGAGGTCAGAGCATGACAAAGGCATGCAAGTTAGAACAAGGAAACCTATAGCTAGCACAAAGAACGATTTACATTACATTCACTACTTCAAGAGCATTCGAGGATCATCTATTTCAAAAAGTTTTAAAATAACAATGTCTTTCTTATACGTTGAAAGGGGTCCAAACGGAATTACACCAACACGTTCGTCTTGTAAAGCAGCTGGTTACGATCTTTACAGGTTTCTACATTTTATATTTCATGAAAAATAGAAAATTCTGGCTGGCTACAATTCTGGCTGCATTAAAATACCAAAAAATATAGCAACTAAAAAGTCGATTCCATGAGTATAGTCTAGTCGGCGAGTGACTCACTTTTGGTACACAGTAATCTCCTTCATTATTGGTCTTTTTTCGGTAATAGCTTATTCTATGTGCTAACCGATTAAGCATTTTATGGAGAAATTGAGATTCAGTTGTCGAAATATGTGGTTATTCTGCTGCATGTCTTAATACCAATGGAATCGCATTTTCTGTTTAATTAAAATTAATGAATAATGATCAAGGGAATTATAACTGTGAAATGAAGAGTAAGCAATGGGTTTGCAGAGAATGCATATGTGGTCAAAAACTGAATGCACTGAAAGACACTAAATCAAAATTTAATTCATTTCAGTTCTATCGGTTTTACTTTACTCAAAAATAGTTCGGGATTAATACCCACGGACATAAAAATAAGTTGCCCTAATGGTACATATGGTCGAATAGCATCCCGAAGCGGATTGGCACTTCGCCATGGTCTAGATGTTGCCGGTACATAATGTAAATTATCGGTTGGTATAACAATTTTGGCTTTGTTATTTAAAAACAATGATAATCTATATATAGCTGGTGTTATTGACCCTGATTTTCGTGGTGCTATTATGGTTCTAATGAGAAACACATCTGATGAAGACTATCACATTCAAAAAGGTGATCGTGTTGCCCAAATCATTTTGGAAAAATATGCTGTCTCAGATATAATCGAGGTGAAAAGCTTGGATACCACTTGCAGAGGTGTGAATGGTTTTGGATCATCAGGAAAATAATTTTCAGAAAAACATGACGTTGAGCTACGTTTGAGAATAAAATTACAATAAAACTTTGCATAACATATGAATGTGAAATTATTATTTATTACATATACCCAGCTTATTTCAACATACACATATCCAGAATTATTATTATCGTTATTCCTTTATTATTTTACATATCTTGGTTAATAATAGTAAACTATTTTAAAAATTATTTAGAATTTAGAACAAATTGAATATTTACAGATTTGTAAAAATTGTGGCAGTCATAACAATTTAGTTTAATCGTTTTAACAGATAATGGTTATGCGCCAACGTATTTACTCCATCACTTAAGATGTATCTCTTTGAGCCAAAGGGATGCATGCACCTTTTCCTACTTCTGATTGTCTGAATTTGGTGATTTTTCGATATTATTGAATTCATGCTATGGCTTAACCTTTTCTGCCGACGCAAAACCTTCCTAAATACGTCATGAGAAATCCCTGCCTTAACATATTTTTTTATTCCTTTTGTAGCATGTTTTCTCGCTCCCTGCGGGCCCTTCATGGAATACATTTTACTAGATATCCCATACCAACTCGAAATGACAGACCCGTGATTTTCTTCCTTGACGCACCCTATTTTCTTCTTATTTTTAACACTATAGCATTTATGAGATTTATCAAAATCACTTGTGTCAAACACGGTGGGGTATTTTAGCATATCTTCGTAAAAGTCAGGTGTAAATATCCGGTAAATTAAACTATCTGTATCAGTGGCTAATAATAGAGCATTTTGGCCATAATGTTTTTTAATTACATCATAGTGAAATTGCCCCATGAATAGCTTGCTGATTTCAAGTACTGAAAAAGCAATATAAATGGGTTTGTTTAAAATTACCTTCTTTTTCCCCATTATAAAAATTGTAACATCGCTAGTAATAGGGTGGAATGTTTGAAAATTGGATTGGCTAGTTAATTTCTTAGCCTGTTGGGGGTTATTAACTATTTTTACGGTTTTTCTTTTCCGCACATTTTCTGCGGATTTACCAAAAGTCATATTCATGCAATTTTTCCAAAAGGTTTTGGTAAACTCATCTAATGCAGCTTCTCTTTGACCCCCACAGAGATTAATGTACGATGCCATCCAGGGGGCTTGGTTAAACTTTAACACCCGATGAATTTTAGTTAAAACTAACCCCATAGAAATGTAATATTTTAAATTCCTGTAGTGGCAAACATATTTTTTACGAGAACCCAAGTGTGGAATTAATTTCTCGGCTTTTGAGTTATACTTAATAAAAAGTTTTGAATTAAGATTTTTTTGATATTTAGACAATTTTTCTAAGGGAACACAAATTTTTTCTGGAGCTAAAGGATACTCGTTGTGTTCGACATGGAGACAATCAGGATAATCAATATCCACTTCAAAAATGTAACCTGAGGGATCGGTATCATTTAATGAAAGAATAAAGTCTGAAGTCCAAGCTGTAAAATATTCTGCATCAAGCCATTCAAATTGATTGACCGGCAGGTGAGGAAGCATTGCCTCAGAATACAACGAGTTTTTGTCTAGATAGACGATATAGGCTTCATTCTCCATGTCTTTCATGCTGCTATCAGTGTATCTATTTTTAATATTAGATTCTCGGGTTGTAATCATGCTGACACCACCACGCAAAGATCGGTCAAGCATGTTATACATTTCTAAGTCAACCAATAACTCGAGTTTAACCTTCGAGATTTTTAAACTAGCATCCCAGCAGAAGCTGGCTAAACTAAAGTAATATGCAGGATCTAATGCAAAACTTGAGATTCCTAAATCTCGAAAATTTTCAAAAACAGATGCAAGTAACAAAACATCGGTTAAGACATATAAATCATGATAGTCCCCTAAGTTTTTGCAATACAAATCAAAAACTGTTTTTCCGTACTGGTAATCGCTCTCGGATACACATGTTTCCGTGATTTCGTTGTAAAACTCTTCTATAGAAGGGAATTTGTTTTCCTTAAATATCTCAAAATTAGTAATGTAATCATAACAGTACACCCCTTTCCTTTTCAAAATTCGGGCCTTGTTTTTCCCAAAAACACTAACTAAAGGCGCAAACTTTTCTAAAAATTGTTTTTCTGTTGTACAAGACTTGTCTAGAACATCGACCAAACTTGATAATGAAGAATTCAAAAACATTTGACTGTCGATGAATTGAAAAGTATCGCAAATGATACTTAAATATTTTTCCGAATTTGTTGGAATAACTTCGATCTGGCCTTTGTATTTTGCAAAGCCCTTTATAAGGAGATGGCTATCGTACGCTTTAAAATTATGCATAACCACACATACCCTTTCCGGTTGCTTATAATTCAAGTTACACGATTTGCACGCTTGCGAACGGTAGAGGCCCGTCAGGTGATCGTGATCCCGACACTTCTCACCTTTTGGTATTACACCCTCACAAATGTGGCAAATGTTTGAGCTATGGTAATTTATGCGATCTTGCTTTGTCAACGGTTTCATTTTTGTTGGATTTTGGTATCTCTGCAATATGAGTCGACTTGACTCTTGTATGTAATCAAAAAATACATCTACACAATCTGGGGCTCTGTAAACTTTATACTCTTCGATTTCTTTGCCTGATTTTATAACAGCATAAGCAAATCCACTTGGTTCATGCACAGATATTGATGTTGTACTATTACCAAAATTAGTATCCTTACTAAAAGCTGGCCTAAGTAACGACTCAAAATCAGCGTAAATGATAAAGCCATGTCTTAATTTATGCCCGAAATTTTTGAATTCTAATACCGGAGGTTTGCCGTCCTCGTCCAATTTAGGTAGTTCGGTTTTTTGTGGTTTGAAATGTTTACAATTGTGCAAATGGCTTTTTAGATCATGTTTTTTTGTTAGTCTGTTTAAACAGTTATAACATAATTGTTTTCTTCTTTTATTTTTTTCCCCTAATAATCTATTGATATCTGTGATTGTGACATAGTGTCCCACGCTATGTTGTGGGTTTTTAAAGTACAGCAAATTAATTATTTTGCTTGAAGATTTAAATGAAAATTTAGATATCCTAATTGGGAAAACTTCCAAATTTCCAAAAGTCACCGTACATCCAAATATATTTACAGCTAACTTATGGCTTTTATTTGCTAATTCAAAACCGTTCAGTTGGCTAAATTTTACAGGAAACCGTAAAGTTGAAAAATCGTATAGATCTTCATATGCTTTATAACTAGACATCCGATTTATATTTTTGTGGGATTCTGGTCGATGCAAAGACACAATGCAAGCCCATTTAAAACAATCAGATTTTGTACCAAAGATGTTAATGACACACTTTTTATTTCGAACTTCTTTTGGCAGGTCTGCGTAGCATCCTCCTTTAAAGGGTATAAAAACGGCAATTTTCACATCGCAACCTAACACACCTGTTAAAATCCAGTTTGAACCGTTTTGTTCAAAGACGCTGGCTCTCCTTTCATTTTGCTCAAGACACGTGTCTAGCCACTCAACAATGTAATGCCTATTTAGACATATCTCCATATTACTCGATACGTAATGTTCAAACTTTTCATATCCGTTTAGGGTTTTTCTCTCAAATAGACATAAGACAGTTACCATTCCCTTAACTGATTTGTAGTTTTTCAATGATCTTGTCATTATGGAAATGATTTGATCATTTACACTCGTAAAATAAGCATTTACACTAATGGGGACTTTTTTCTTTGTGTATCTATGGCGATATGTCCTAACAAAACCTTTCAAAGACTTAATTTCGTGAAAAGGCGCAAATTTACATGGTCTTTTGTTTAATCCTTCGCCTGACTGTACAATGCAATTAGATTGATGGGCACTAACTTCATGTATATCAATGCTAGCAAATTCACAGTTACTACAGCGATGATGTGAATTTACATGTGTTGTATAATCTCGAAAACATTTAAATATTTGGCCGCATAAGTGACATAGGTTTTGCTTATCTTTAGTGTTCTTCCGATGTGTTCTCTTTATGTGCTCATGCAGTTCAGCAGAAGTCTCAAATCGGTCGTAACAGCATAGGCAGGTGTATTTCTTGTTGTCACATTCCTCAGTACTGGAACCATTTTCAGAAGAATCCGAATCGGAAGAAGACATGCCTGAAAGTTAAATATATGCATTTAATTAATTTTGTATAGAGAAATTTGAATTTGAAGTTTATCAGATATATCAGTCGATATTTAATGAGGCATATATTAGATGGTACATAACACATACCTTCTTTTTTATGAATTTAGTAAATAATAGAAAATAAGAATCATAAATCCAAAATTCAAGTTGTTAAAATTACATGTTGATTACATATATTAGTAGCGTGTACTGTTGGTTTCTGTACTGAGCATTCGTGGGAAAAATTTGAACTTTAATATAAGTATCATAGTAAAAAATCCACCATGTACTTCCCATGATGTCAACGCATGAACACGTAATAAAAACAAAGATATTGTGTATAATGACATCGTATTTTTATGACCTGCTATAGTATTTTTATCAAATAAGGTTGACAGGGAAAAATATAAAAGGAGACTTTGCTTATTTTTCTCTCATTCTAGCTGATATTCTCAGAGCGATTTGGTGAAATATTTGGAGCGTCATTAAATATTTTAGTTGAACGGACAAAAATCGTTAAAATGCCTTCTGGTGAGTTTTTCATTATATTATACCAAACCATTCTTTTAACTAACTAAGTCGGATCGAAATTAAAGCAATAATTAGTTTTGTTTTGGGAATAAAAATAAGTAAAATTGAAATTATTTCAAATTTAGATTCAGAACTGTCGAGTGATTCGTCTTCATCAGATGATGAGTTTACTGCTGCAGCTAAGGTGATGGCCACAGCCAGCCCGAGGTCGCAACAGTTTAAAGATGCTGCTGCAATTATTAAGAAAGGTGAAAAAGACAAGAAGCCTTCTCCGGTTCCTGAAAAATCACGTAAGAGGAAATCAAAATCAAAATCAAAATCTGTTAAATCTAAAAAGTCCACCGGTGTGGCACCGCAGCCTCCTTGTGGAGACAGCGTGCCAGTTACAAAGAACTATGCTCAACATGAAAAAGCCGAGGCATCAAAGGACTTGGAGTATAACGGATATGTTGGTCAAGGCTGGTTCGTTCGCATTTCCAAATATGAGAAGAATAAAAAGCAATACATCTGCATCCGTCGTTTTGAAGAAAATTCTCCTGGGAAATATGGAGCCAACATTTCCTTTGAGCTCATTGAGAATTTGAAACAAGCTGTCGATGACGTTTATGGCTTGATTAAATCTATTGACGAAAAATAATAGATGATGCATGAACAATTTTGAATTAAAATTTAGGAATTGAATTTCATTAACCTTACTAACAATATAAATTTTGCTCCTTTTTGTTTAACTAATATAATAATTATAACAGATTTTATCCATCGCTAGAAATTGAGCTCTTATCGTAGTGTTACACGTTTTTTAAGGGTCAAACATATTTCCAAAATATTATTGATAAGTGTAAGTTTATGGTAATAATGATAATAACTAAATTAAAAAAGTTGTGGAATTATAATAAAAGTTTATTTACTAAAAGAATAACACCATTATCAACATATATATACATTTATTTAAAAATGAAAAATAAAATATTGAAGTGTTTTTGACATGAACATTATTCGGATACCGCACGGTCACATACTTTAGCTAAAAGCCGAGCATGTTCTTTACTAAATTTACACTCTATACGACGTATTTTCTGGTCTAGCTTATATTTTGTCTTGGCATTATTTTTACAAAATTTAATTTTTGCTTGGTTAATTTTTTTATTCATTTCATTGTCCTTTGACTTTTTTGGTATGTGAAATAGTTTCACAAAATCCGATTTTGTAATCCCATCCTTAAAATATAAAAAAATATTTAAAATGTGTTGATTGTTTTACTTGTAAATAGAATTGTAGTTATATTGCAAATATTAAGCAAATACCTTGGTATACTCTACGTTATACGAAATATCAGCGGTTTTATTGGCATTCAGTAATTCTCTGCAATATTAAAATACCCACATACATTACACATACTGATATCACCCCGTTCGGGGAACGGGTAAAAAGGACTAGTATACATTAGTCCATATTCCTGAAAAAAATTGGCGTGACTCGTAAATAAAAAGTGTAAAAAGTCTATTTTATTTTGCCTCAGCTCGCACACTGCAGATATTTGTGCCTGGCAAACACCAGTCGCTTCATTGGCAAAAATAGACTTAGAAGAGCGATGTAAGGTTTCAATCAATTAGCAATACTTGACATTTTAAATGGTTTTTTATTTATATTTACAGCTGACCTTTTTTGTCGCTCTGTTTTCTCAAATTTTCTTTTTCTTTCAGACTTTGCTGGCTGCAGAGGCCTTATTTCACTAAATAAAATAAGGGCATTATCATAAAATGCTTTGACTGTAGATATGCATATGCAAATGTACAAAAGATTTTACTTGTGTGTTATTTCAGACTTACAGATTTTTCTCTACTCTACATCTTTTTCTTTCTTTTGTTGCTTTCCTACTTTTCCTAGTAGCATGAATTGAAATTAACCTAAAAATAACAATTATTATATATCACATAATTCCTAGCATAGGGTTAAATCTTAAATTATGTATTTTTATATTATTCTCACCTGGGGCTCGTTTTTGTTTTCATTTTGTTTGGTTGCAAATGTAACCTGGTTTGTAAAGTTAAGAAAAATGTGTGAAAATGCATGAAAATGCTTATGATGCATTTTTCGTAATTGAGCTGGTTACACGCTACGCAATAAGTTGATGCTTGCGCTCGGTTGTGGTAAAATAGCAGAGATGGCTTAGTCATATGCAAGATTTAAGTTAGAGTTCTTAACAGAGTAAAATGTAATATTTATAACAGGGCAATTCCTGGGACTTTGTCCCAGGCTTAGTCATATGCAAGATTCAAGTTAGAGTTCTTAACAGAGTAAAATGTAATTTTTGAAACAAGGCAATTCCTGGGACAAAGTCCCAGGAATTGCCCTGTTTTAAAAATTACATTTTTTTATCATCAAGCGACCATACTTATCCAAAGTGACAATTGGGTTATGATGGTCACGTTCTATATGATAAGTTGACATGCCATGCGCGCCAAAGTGCCCATAGACACCATTGAAGATACATATTTTTCAACATTTCCACGCCATATATTATGTATTAAATGACGATAGATAAGCGACTACACTTATCCAACGTAACGTTATCGTCAAGTTGGTTACCACCGGACACTTGAAGTTGATAAGCTATGACCATAATTGCGAAATTCATAGGAGGGCTAAAATAGTAATTTTTGAGCTCTCAAAATGAAGATTTTAGACAAGTACCTATTTATGCAATAAGTGACCATAGATAAGCGACCATACTTATCCAAAGTGACAATTGGGTTATGATGGTCACGTTCTATATGATAAGTTGACATGCCATGCGCGCCAAAGTGCCCATAGACACCATTGAAGATACATATTTTTCAACATTTCCACGCCATATATTATGTATTAAATGACGATAGATAAGCGACTACACTTATCCAACGTAACGTTATCGTCAAGTTGGTTACCACCGGACACTTGAAGTTGATAAGCTATGACCATAATTGCGAAATTCATAGGAGGGCTAAAATAGTAATTTTTGAGCTCTCAAATAGATGATTTTAGACAAGTACCTATTTATGCAATAAGTGACCATAGATAAGCGACCATACTTATCCAAAGTGACAATTGGGTTATGATGGTCACGTTCTATATGATAAGTTGACATGCCATGCGCGCCAAAGTGCCCATAGACACCATTGAAGATACATATTTTTCAACATTTCCACGCCATATATTATGTATTAAATGACGATAGATAAGCGACTACACTTATCCAACGTAACGTTATCGTCAAGTTGGTTACCACCGGACACTTGAAGTTGATAAGCTATGACCATAATTGCGAAATTCATAGGAGGGCTAAAATAGTAATTTTTGAGCTCTCAAAATGAAGATTTTAGACAAGTACCTATTTATGCAATAAGTGACCATAGATAAGCGACCATACTTATCCAAAGTGACAATTGGGTTATGATGGTCACGTTCTATATGATAAGTTGACATGCCATGCGCGCCAAAGTGCCCATAGACACCATTGAAGATACATATTTTTCAACATTTCCACGCCATATATTATGTATTAAATGACGATAGATAAGCGACTACACTTATCCAACGTAACGTTATCGTCAAGTTGGTTACCACCGGACACTTGAAGTTGATAAGCTATGACCATAATTGCGAAATTCATAGGAGGGCTAAAATAGTAATTTTTGAGCTCTCAAAATGAAGATTTTAGACAAGTACCTATTTATGCAATAAGTGACCATAGATAAGCGACCATACTTATCCAAAGTGACAATTGGGTTATGATGGTCACGTTCTATATGATAAGTTGACATGCCATGCGCGCCAAAGTGCCCATAGACACCATTGAAGATACATATTTTTCAACATTTCCACGCCATATATTATGTATTAAATGACGATAGATAAGCGACTACACTTATCCAACGTAACGTTATCGTCAAGTTGGTTACCACCGGACACTTGAAGTTGATAAGCTATGACCATAATTGCGAAATTCATAGGAGGCTAAAATAGTAATTTTTGAGCTCTCAAAATGAAGATTTTAGACAAGTACCTATTTATGCAATAAGTGACCATAGATAAGCGACCATACTTATCCAAAGTGACAATTGGGTTATGATGGTCACGTTCTATATGATAAGTTGACATGCCATGCGCGCCAAAGTGCCCATAGACACCATTGAAGATACACATTTTTCAACATTTCCACGCCATATATTATGTATTAAATGACGATAGATAAGCGACTACACTTATCCAACGTAACGTTATCGTCAAGTTGGTTACCACCGGACACTTGAAGTTGATAAGCTATGACCATAATTGCGAAATTCATAGGAGGGCTAAAATAGTAATTTTTGAGCTCTCAAAATGAAGATTTTAGACAAGTACCTATTTATGCAATAAGTGACCATAGATAAGCGACCATACTTATCCAAAGTGACAATTGGGTTATGATGGTCACGTTCTATATGATAAGTTGACATGCCATGCGCGCCAAAGTGACCATAGACACCATTGAAGATACATATTTTTTAACATTTCCACGCCATATATTATGTATTAAATGACGATAGATAAGCGACTACACTTATCCAACGTAACGTTATCGTCAAGTTGGTTACCACCGGACACTTGAAGTTGATAAGCTATGACCATAATTGCGAAATTCATAGGAGGGCTAAAATAGTAATTTTTGAGCTCTCAAAATGAAGATTTTAGACAAGTACCTATTTATGCAATAAGTGACCATAGATAAGCGACCATACTTATCCAAAGTGACAATTGGGTTATGATGGTCACGTTCTATATGATAAGTTGACATGCCATGCGCGCCAAAGTGCCCATAGACACCATTGAAGATACATATTTTTCAACATTTCCACGCCATATATTATGTATTAAATGACGATAGATAAGCGACTACACTTATCCAACGTAACGTTATCGTCAAGTTGGTTACCACCGGACACTTGAAGTTGATAAGCTATGACCATAATTGCGAAATTCATAGGAGGGCTAAAATAGTAATTTTTGAGCTCTCAAAATGAAGATTTTAGACAAGTACCTATTTATGCAATAAGTGACCATAGATAATCGACCATACTTATCCAAAGTGACAATTGGGTTATGATGGTCACGTTCTATATGATAAGTTGACATGCCATGCGCGCCAAAGTGCCCATAGACACCATTGAAGATACATATTTTTCAACATTTCCACGCCATATATTATGTATTAAATGACGATAGATAAGCGACTACACTTATCCAACGTAACGTTATCGTCAAGTTGGTTACCACCGGACACTTGAAGTTGATAAGCTATGACCATAATTGCGAAATTCATAGGAGGGCTAAAATAGTAATTTTTGAGCTCTCAAAATGAAGATTTTAGACAAGTACCTATTTATGCAATAAGTGACCATAGATAAGCGACCATACTTATCCAAAGTGACAATTGGGTTATGATGGTCACGTTCTATATGATAAGTTGACATGCCATGCGCGCCAAAGTGCCCATAGACACCATTGAAGATACATATTTTTCAACATTTCCACGCCATATATTATGTATTAAATGACGATAGATAAGCGACTACACTTATCCAACGTAACGTTATCGTCAAGTTGGTTACCACCGGACACTTGAAGTTGATAAGCTATGACCATAATTGCGAAATTCATAGGAGGGCTAAAATAGTAATTTTTGAGCTCTCAAAATGAAGATTTTAGACAAGTACCTATTTATGCAATAAGTGACCATAGATAAGCGACCATACTTATCCAAAGTGACAATTGGGTTATGATGGTCACGTTCTATATGATAAGTTGACATGCCATGCGCGCCAAAGTGCCCATAGACACCATTGAAGATACATATTTTTCAACATTTCCACGCCATATATTATGTATTAAATGACGATAGATAAGCGACTACACTTATCCAACGTAACGTTATCGTCAAGTTGGTTACCACCGGACACTTGAAGTTGATAAGCTATGACCATAATTGCGAAATTCATAGGAGGGCTAAAATAGTAATTTTTGAGCTCTCAAAATGAAGATTTTAGACAAGTACCTATTTATGCAATAAGTGACCATAGATAAGCGACCATACTTATCCAAAGTGACAATTGGGTTATGATGGTCACGTTCTATATGATAAGTTGACATGCCATGCGCGCCAAAGTGCCCATAGACACCATTGAAGATACATATTTTTCAACATTTCCACGCCATATATTATGTATTAAATGACGATAGATAAGCGACCATACTTATCCAAAGTGACAATTGGGTTATGATGGTCACGTTCTATATGATAAGTTGACATGCCATGCGCGCCAAAGTGCCCATAGACACCATTGAAGATACATATTTTTCAACATTTCCACGCCATATATTATGTATTAAATGACGATAGATAAGCGACTACACTTATCCAACGTAACGTTATCGTCAAGTTGGTTACCACCGGACACTTGAAGTTGATAAGCTATGACCATAATTGCGAAATTCATAGGAGGGCTAAAATAGTAATTTTTGAGCTCTCAAAATGAAGATTTTAGACAAGTACCTATTTATGCAATAAGTGACCATAGATAAGCGACCATACTTATCCAAAGTGACAATTGGGTTATGATGGTCACGTTCTATATGATAAGTTGACATGCCATGCGCGCCAAAGTGCCCATAGACACCATTGAAGATACATATTTTTCAACATTTCCACGCCATATATTATGTATTAAATGACGATAGATAAGCGACTACACTTATCCAACGTAACGTTATCGTCAAGTTGGTTACCACCGGACACTTGAAGTTGATAAGCTATGACCATAATTGCGAAATTCATAGGAGGGCTAAAATAGTAATTTTTGAGCTCTCAAAATGAAGATTTTAGACAAGTACCTATTTATGCAATAAGTGACCATAGATAAGCGACCATACTTATCCAAAGTGACAATTGGGTTATGATGGTCACGTTCTATATGATAAGTTGACATGCCATGCGCGCCAAAGTGCCCATAGACACCATTGAAGATACATATTTTTCAACATTTCCACGCCATATATTATGTATTAAATGACGATAGATAAGCGACTACACTTATCCAACGTAACGTTATCGTCAAGTTGGTTACCACCGGACACTTGAAGTTGATAAGCTATGACCATAATTGCGAAATTCATAGGAGGGCTAAAATAGTAATTTTTGAGCTCTCAAAATGAAGATTTTAGACAAGTACCTATTTATGCAATAAGTGACCATAGATAAGCGACCATACTTATCCAAAGTGACAATTGGGTTATGATGGTCACGTTCTATATGATAAGTTGACATGCCATGCGCGCCAAAGTGCCCATAGACACCATTGAAGATACATATTTTTCAACATTTCCACGCCATATATTATGTATTAAATGACGATAGATAAGCGACTACACTTATCCAACGTAACGTTATCGTCAAGTTGGTTACCACCGGACACTTGAAGTTGATAAGCTATGACCATAATTGCGAAATTCATAGGAGGGCTAAAATAGTAATTTTTGAGCTCTCAAAATGAAGATTTTAGACAAGTACCTATTTATGCAATAAGTGACCATAGATAAGCGACCATACTTATCCAAAGTGACAATTGGGTTATGATGGTCACGTTCTATATGATAATTTGACATGCCATGCGCGCCAAAGTGCCCATAGACACCATTGAAGATACATATTTTTCAACATTTCCACGCCATATATTATGTATTAAATGACGATAGATAAGCGACCATACTTATCCAAAGTGACAATTGGGTTATGATGGTCACGTTCTATATGATAAGTTGACATGCCATGCGCGCCAAAGTGCCCATAGACACCATTGAAGATACATATTTTTCAACATTTCCACGCCATATATTATGTATTAAATGACGATAGATAAGCGACTACACTTATCCAACGTAACGTTATCGTCAAGTTGGTTACCACCGGACACTTGAAGTTGATAAGCTATGACCATAATTGCGAAATTCATAGGAGGGCTAAAATAGTAATTTTTGAGCTCTCAAAATGAAGATTTTAGACAAGTACCTATTTATGCAATAAGTGACCATAGATAAGCGACCATACTTATCCAAAGTGACAATTGGGTTATGATGGTCACGTTCTATATGATAAGTTGACATGCCATGCGCGCCAAAGTGCCCATAGACACCATTGAAGATACATATTTTTCAACATTTCCACGCCATATATTATGTATTAAATGACGATAGATAAGCGACTACACTTATCCAACGTAACGTTATCGTCAAGTTGGTTACCAC
>JABJWA020000253.1:0-24327 GCA_020352615.2 Yoshiicerus persimilis | reverse complement strand
AACCATTAAAATGGCATAAACATCAAAACAAAATCAAACTTAAAATAAAATATGAAAAAATAAAAATGAAAATAAAAAAAATGACAATAAAAAGGAAATAATAAATAAAAAAAGAATAATAAAAAAAAACAATAATATAAAAAAAAAAATTGTCGCCTTCGGAACCAAAAAATGAGGTATTTTAAAATACCTCCCTGCCGAAATTTCGTCTGAAACGACGAAAAATTCCGAACCAAAAAGACGAGTGAAAAAGAATTTTAGGTCAAAAATTGGGGTATGACAGATGCCCCTATTTAAGTCTCTTCGTCCGGAGATTTGAAGATAAAATCTTGGATTCGACGGGTCGAAGGGACTTAAATACAGAGTACGCCAATTTGGACCTAAAAAAAAGTGAAATGCTCGTGATGCAAATGCGAATGCAAGACGGCGAAGATGACCTGACTGGGATAAAACAAAACAAAAGGATACCCGAGTTCGTTAAAGAAAGGGATCCGACTCCACTGGGGGATAACACAGTTTCACTGGGGAAGGGATCAACTATCGTATTGACAGCTGAGAAAGGAAATATGATATGGGAAAAGACACCGACCACAAGCTGCCCGTTTGTAGAGCTTGCCACTTGAGGTAAAGACGGAAATAAAAGTAACATGCCACTGACGACAAGAAACAAAGGTGAATGTCAGCTGTTCGGGATGTTGCCGAACTTGCACTGACGACATGAAAAGATAAATGTCAGCTGTCGGGATGTGCCGAACTTGCCACTGACGACAAGATAAGGTAAATGCAGCTGTTCGGGTGTTGCCGAACTGCCACTGACGACAGAAACAAAGATAAATGTCAGCTGTCGGTGTTGCCGAACTGCCATGCTACAGACAAAGTAATGTCAGCTGTTCGGTGTGCCGAACTGCCACTGACGACAAGAAAAAGGTAAATGTCAGCTGTTCGGGTTGTTGCCGAACTGCCACTGACGACAAGAATAAAGTAAATGTCAACTGTCGGGTTAGCCGACTGCCATGACGACAAAAAAGTAAAGTCAGTGCTCGGGTTGCCGAACTGCCACTGACGACATGAATAAAGGTAGAATGTCAACTGTTCGGGTTGTTGCCGAACTGCCATGACGACAAGAAGTAAAGGTAGATGTCAACTGTTCGGGTTGTTGCCGAACTGCCATGACGACAAGAAGAAAGGTAGATGTCAACTGTTCGGGTTGTTGCCGAACTGCCATTGACGACAAGAATAAAGGTAAATGTCAACTGTTCGGGTTGTTGCCGAACTGCCACTGACGACAAGAATAAAGGTAGATGTCAACTGTTCGGGTTGTTGCCGAACTGCCATTGACGACAAGAATAAAGGTAGATGTCAACTGTTCGGGTTGTTGCCGAACTGCCATGACGACAAGAATAAAGGTAGATGTCAACTGTTCGGGTTGTTGCCGAACTGCCATTGACGACAAGAAATAAAGGTAGATGTCAACTGTTCGGGTTGTTGCCGAACTGCCATTGACGACAAGAAATAAAGGTAGATGTCAACTGTTCGGGTTGTTGCCGAACTGCCATTGACGACAAGAATAAAGGTAGATGTCAACTGTTCGGGTTGTTGCCGAACTGCCACTGACGACAAAGACAAGATAAAGGATGCACAAGCTGTTCATTAAAGAACTGCCACTTGGCGAAAAGAGGGTGACATCTCTGGACCAGACACACTGGGGATGACACTTGGGGAAAAAGAGTCACAAATTGTTCATGATTGATTGACATGAAAAGCAAGACTCAGGGTGGTTAATGCAACCATGTATTGAATGATGTTGTGTGCATGTTGTGTATGCATGAATGTGTATATGCATGAATGTATGAATGTATGTAAGACAATACGACTTGTATGACTGTATGGAGGATTGACTTGTGGGATAGTATAACTGATGGACTTGATGAGACAAGACTGGACAGGTAAGATGGAAAGTGGACCGACGACGCAGTACAAACACTCAGCAATCTTCATTGGGGATGATGCCATTGGGGACATATCAAAACATTGACGGGGTAAAGCCCGATGTATGCAACAACTGGTGGGGAGTAAACACTTCCTGGGGAGACGTGCTAATCCAAAGACCTGGCAGAAGAACTGGTGTTTCTGTGGTCATGCTTTTTGTTTTTTTCTCTTTTTTGAATCCCTAACTTTTGCCTGGACCGCCCTTTCGGGTTTTCAGTCCACCGGGAATATATTCTTTTGTATGCCCCTAATTTTTGCCTGGACCGCCCTTTCGGGTTTTCGATCCACCGGGACGCTCATTTTTGCCTAAGCCGCCCTTTCGGGTTTTCGACTTACCGAGCTCTTTTCTTTTTTCTTTTTTTTTTCAAGCAATTGACCATGTTTAACCTGCAGAGTTTATCCGTTCTAGGACAGATGTTGACGCACACTTCACTTATTCATGAGTTCAGAGAGAATGTGTTTGTTGTTTATGCTTTTCCAAAAATATAAAAAAGATTTATGATTTTTGAAAAAATTTTGCTTCAAGTACTACCATCAAAAATAGAAGAAGTTTTATAAACAGAATAAATGGGAATTCCAAATAAAAGGCACAGGCTCAAATTCATTTAACAGAGTGGTGGCCCGCCAATGGCGTGGCTCCACGGATCTCACAAAGTTTGGAAAATGGTAAATATAAGGGGAAGGTACATTGAACACAATAACCGCTATTCTCCCTAACAACTTTGAATTCCACCGTTTAGATGCTTCAGATTCAGAGTCTCTTTGACCGCTAATGTGCCCCAAGTGAGTCATGGCCAACCTGATGCAGTTACTTTGTCTTTTGATCCTTAATTTTTGCATAGATCGCCCTTTCGGGTTTTCGATCTATCAGGATGATTATTTTCTGTTTCATGTCTCTAATTTTTGCCTGGACCGCCCTTTCGGGTTTTCAGTCCACCGAGACGCTCATTTTTGCCTAAGCCGCCCTTTCGGGTTTTCGACTTACCGAGCTGTTCTTTTATTTTTTAGACAAAGTATTTCTTGACTGCATCGGCGTTCACAGGACGGGGAAGCTCATCACCATCCATAGTCGTAAGAGTCATTGCACCACCGGAGAAAGCTCTCTTGACGACATATGGGCCTTCATAATTAGGCGTCCATTTGCCCCTGGAATCGGGTTGAAAGGA
Source organism: Yoshiicerus persimilis (assembly GCA_020352615.2). Taxonomy (NCBI): domain Eukaryota; kingdom Metazoa; phylum Arthropoda; class Collembola; order Entomobryomorpha; family Tomoceridae; genus Yoshiicerus; species Yoshiicerus persimilis. Next base: position 21,172 of record JABJWA020000253.1, on the reverse strand, counting down.
TAAAATCTTTTGAGCACAAGGTCTCCTTCTCGAAATTCACGGGGACGAACCTTCTTGTCAAAGGCTTGCTTCATCCTCTTTTGATATAGTTGTCCATGACACAAGGCAGCCATGCGTTTTTCTTCAATCAAGTTCAGCTGATCATACCTACTTTGACACCATTCAGCCTCAGACAATTTGGCTTCCATCAGAACTCTCATTGACGGGATCTCGACCTCCACAGGGAGCACTGCTTCCATGCCGTACACTAAAGAGAAAGGGGTTGCCCCTGTTGAAGTGCGCACTGAGGTACGGTACCCATGCAAAGCATATGGTAACATCTCATGCCAGTCCTTGTAAGTGACTACCATCTTCTGGACTATCTTCTTGATGTTTTTGTTTGCGGCTTCGACAGCACCATTCATCTGAGGTCTGTAAGGAGAAGAATTATGATGTTCAATCTTGAACTCTCCGCACAACTCTTTCATCATCTTGTTGTTCAAATTGTTCCATTATCCGTGATGATTCTATTAGGCACACCGTAACGGCAGATGATATGATTCTTGATAAAACGGACCACGACTTGCTTGGTCACGTTGGCATAAGATGCTGCTTCGACCCATTTGGTGAAGTAATCAATGGCCACTAGAATGAAACGATGTCCATTTGAAGCCTTTGGTTCGATCCTTCCAATCATATCGATGCCCCACATAGAGAAAGGCCACGGAGAGAAAGGACATTGAGGGTAGTTGGCGGTACATGAATTCTGTCGGCATAAATCTGACACTTGTGACATTTCCTGGCATGTTTGTAACAATCAGATTCCATCGTCATCCAGTAGTAACCTGCTCTCAACAACTTTTTAGCCATTGCATGCCCATTGGAGTGAGTTCCAAAGGAGCCTTCATGTATCTCGCTCATCAACATCTCTGCTTCTCGTTCGTCTACACATCTGAGTAATACCATGTCGAAGTTCCTCTTGTACAAAACATCTCCATTCAAAAAGAAATTACCAGACAATCTTCTCAAAGTCTTCTTGTCTTTGTTGGAGGCTCCGGGTGGATATTCTTGACTCTGGAGGAAACACTTAATATCATGAAACCATGGCTTATCGTCAACGACCTCTTCAACTGAGAACACATGAGCAGGCCTCTCAAGACGTTGAATTCTGATCGTTGGCAGGTCATTCTGATGGCTTACTTCATACATGGAAGACAAAGTTGCTAAGGCATCTGCCATCTGGTTCTCATCACGAGGGATGTGGTGCAGCTCGACCTTGTTGAAGAAGGTTAACAAACGCCTTGCATAATCTTTGTAAGGAATCAAGCCGGGGTGGCGAGTTTCCCATTCTCCTTTGATCTGGTTGATTACGAGTGCTGAATCCCCATATATGTCAAGGTTCTTGATTCTCAAGTCAATGGCTTCTTCAATACCCAGGATGCATGCTTCATATTCTGCCATATTGTTCGTGACAATCGAACTGCAGCCTTGCAGCGAAAGGGAGATGATTGCCTTCAGGAGTGATAATGACTGCCCCAATTCCATTACCGAAGACATTCACGGCCCATCGAATATCAAACCCCATCTAGACTCGGGATCTGGACCCTCTCCAAGCAATGGTTCATCACAATCCTTCATCTTCAAATACATAATCTCTTCATCGGAAAGTCAAACTTGATAGGTTGGTAATCTTCAACTGGTTGATGAGCCAAATGATCAGCCAGGACACTGCCCTTGATTGCCTTCTGGGTGCGGTATTCAATATCATACTCGGACAACAACATCTGCCAACGAGCAATTCTTCCTGTTAAGGCGGCTTCTCAAAGATATACTTGATTGGATCCATTTTGGATATCAACCAAGTGGTGTGGTTAAGCATGTAATGACGAAGGCGCTTGGCAGCCCAGGCTAGTGCACAACAAGTCTTCTCAAGTAGGGAGTACCGAGACTCGCAATCTGTAAACTTCTTGCTCAGGTAATAAATAGCATGCTCTTTCCTTCCGGTCTCATCCTGTTGTCCGAGCACACAACCCATGGAATCTTCTAACACAGTTAAGTACATGATCAGAGGTCTTCCTTCAACTGGAGGGATAAGAATTGGAGGCTCTAGTAGATACTCTTTGATGCTGTCAAAGGCTTTCTGGCAGTCTTCTGTCCAAACAATCCCTTGGTCTTTACGGAGTAGTTTGAATATGGGCCCACATGTGGCAGTCATGTGAGAGATGAATCTGGAGATGTAGTTCAGACGCCCAAGAAACCTCTCACTTGTTTCTCTGTTTGTGGAGCAGGCATTTCTCTGATAGCTCTGACTTTATCGGGATCTACTTCAATACCTTTCTGACTAACAATGAACCCCAAGAGTTTTCCAGATCTAACACCAAATGTACATTTGTTGGGATTCAGACGAAGTTGATATTTTCTCAGCCGCTGAAACATCTTCAGCAAATACTCAACATGTTCTTCTTCAGTGCCTGACTTGACAATCATATCATCCACATACACTTCTATCTCCTTGTGCATCATGTCATGGAAGAGAGTGGTCATGCCCTTTGGTAAGTAGCGCCTGCATTTATCAAACCAAATGGCATTACTTTGTAGCAGAAAGTGCCCCAAGGCGTGATGAAAGACGTCTTCTCTCTGTCTTCAGGTGCCATCTTGATCTGATTGTAACCGGAGAAACCGTCCATGAAGGAGAAAACTTTGGACTTAGCAGTACTGTCAACCAATACATCGATGTGAGGTAAAGGGAAATCATCTTTTGGACTGGCCCTATTCAGATCTCGGTAGTCGACGCACATTCTGACCTTACCATCTTTCTTTGGAACGGAACTATGTTGGCCAACCATTGAGGATACTCAGATGTAACAAGGAAGCCTGCGTCAATTTGCTTTTGCACTTCTTCTTTGATCTTGAGAGCCATATCGGGCGAGTTCTTCTCAACTTCTGCTTGATTGGTGGGCATTCGGGTTTCAAAGGCAGACGGTGCTCCACAATACGGGGGTCTAAACCTGGCATATCCTGGTATGACCATGCGAACACATCAGTATATTCTCTGAGCAGTTCTATCACCCTCTGTTTGACAGTTGCTTCAAGCAAAGCCCCGATCTTGATTTCCTTCTTATCTTCCTCAGATCCCAAGTTGATCACCTCCACCGCTTCTTCATGAGGCTGAATGGCTTTCTTCTCATGTTCTAGTAACCGGGCAATCTCATGTGGAATTTCCTCATCCTCCTCCTCTTCGGCTTCGTAGACAGGAACTCAAAGTTGGGAGAGAGCGTAGGGTTATCGTGTTCAACGGGCTCATTGATGTTTAGTCTGCATATATGATTCATGATTGATTTTAGAGAATGAGTGAAAAATGCAGACCTTTTGAAATTGATTAAAATAAAGACAAAAAAAATATTTTGGGTTTTTTGTGTTACCATTTTCCAGAAAAAAGCAATAAAAAATATGGAATAAGCAACATTTTCCATTGATAGTGAAAGTACTTGAAGCAAAATAGCCCTACATGATTGCACTTTCGCTCGGGCAAGCCGAAAGGATTTTATTGAAAAAGCAAAAAACAGAAGACACATTACTTTGACACGTGAATGACTAAAGGAACGTCAACAGCATCCCAATTACAAACAAGCCCTCCAGGTGTCACAAAAGCAGGTATCATCTCTTCAGAACCATCTAAGACAGCATTGGCTTCAGGCGGGTGTTGATGAACCCGGCACTATAAAAGGTACCACTGACAGAGTCCAAGCCAACACTGCTCTTAGAGACGCTTGCAGAGGAAGCAAAACCCAGTCCTTCACGATTCTTGTTTTCTGGCAGCTGTACTAGCTCTCCCCATCCTACAGTTGTTCCTTCCTGTACTACTTTTGTGCATCCTTCAAAGAAGCCATGAATGCCTCACTTTTCTTTGTCTCTTTACTCTCTATAGTCAAACCCTGGAAAGGTGTTCCCTCTGTATCATCAGCGCCAATGAAAGAAAAAGCCGACAAGTGGCTTATCAACATGGCTTCTTCACCGCTCACAGTTATCAGCTTCCGTTCTTTACGAACTTCAACTTTTGATGCAGCGTAGACGTCACCGCCCCGGCTTCATGGATCCATGGTCGGCCCAACAAACAACTGTATGCGCTCGGATATCCATCACTGAAAGGTAATCTGAAATAGGTGTGGTCCAATTGTTATAGGCAGGTCTACTTCTCCGATCACCGACTTCCTTGAACCATCAAAAGCTTTTACTATTACTCCGCTTCTCCTTATGGGTGTACCCTTGTAGGAAAGTTGATCGAGAGTTGATTTGGCCATCACATTCAGAGACGAACCAGTGTCCACAAGTACATTCGACAGAGCATCAGACTTGCAATTCACCGATATATGCAATGCCAGGTTGTGATTCCTACCCTCTGCTGGGAGCTCTTCGTCACTGAAACTCAGATTGTTACATGCAGTGATATTATACCCACTATTCCACCAAACTGATCAATCGTCACATCATGATCCACAAAAGCTTGGTCCAAGACCCTCATCAAGGCGTCTCTATGAGCGTCAGAATTCAATAATAATGACATCATAGATATCTTCGACGGAGTTTGCATCAACTGATCAATCACTTTGTACTCGCTCTTCTTGATCAACTTCAAAATTTCGTCTTGATCAGAGTTCCCACTGGCCCCACTAGACTGGCCCATCTCCTTGTTTCCCCTAGGACCAATTACTGGCAGTTGTTCAATCACCGGATCACTTACTTTCTTCGGAAGTGCTGCTGGGATGACACGCCCGTTCCTCAATATCTTGTTATTACTCGCAATGTTGTCGACAGAAGTTAGAGAGGGTAAGGGTACCTCCCGTCCATTTTCCAAGCATCTGTGGCCTGGTATTTGTATGGGACAGCTTTTTGAGAAGTATACGGTACAGGTCCCGGCAAACAGATCACCAGAGGAGTAATAGTTGACTTTTCACTGTTATATGCTATCTCCACCCACGTTCTGGGAGGTTAAACTCAGGAGTAATGACACACACCTCCTTCTCCTTCTTCGAGATGAGCAACTCTCTCCTATCTATCAACCCTTGTATATCATCCTGCACTTCTGACATCCTCTTGGGTCTACGAGGCACACTTCGCACGCTGCATGATCGTGATTAAACAAATTCACCTCGCACATCTTAACATGTATCGGAACCAGAGGGGTCTGAACACGTTGGACATTAAGAATGATACCAGCTTCGCAACAGTCTTGTACCATGTTAACAGATGGTCCATGATTCGGTAGAGGGTTAGCCTGAACATTTGGGTTCTGGTCTCGGAAGGACAGGATGTTGGCTTGGACCAATCTCTGCACTTCTCTCTTTAAACCAAAGCAGTGTTCAACGTCATGGCCTGGTGCCCCTTGGTGGAAGGCACACGTGAGGTCAGCTCGGTACCAAGCAGGTAGCCTTTCGGGTAGTTGAGGAGGCGCCTTGTCTGTACCAGATTTTTCTCAAGCAAAGCTGGGAGCAACTCTGCGTATTTCATAGGGATAGGGTCGAATTGCTGGTTTCTTGGCATACGGTTTTGTGGATGGAGCTGTTGGGGGCTTGAGGTCGGGGCTGTGTTGTTGGTAGTACGGTTGTTGATGAGGTTGTTGATAATGTTGATGAGGCTGTTGGTAAGGTTGGTTGAGGTTGTTGGTAAGGCCTTTGTGGGATTTGTAGTTTGTAGTTTGAATTTTGGGTAGTATTGGTGGATGGTGAAATGGCAGCAATGTGTTGGTAGGTTGGGTATCTTTGTTGGGGTCTCCCGTGAGCGACCATACTGACCTCCTGTTCCTTCTTCCTCGGGAAGTGGTTCCCAAACTTCTTCACACTGTTGGCGGGAGTACTCTCCTTGATCAGACGTCCTTCCCGGACTCCTTCCTCCAGGCGCATGCCCATATTAACCATTTCAGTGAAATCGCTGGGTGCACTTGCAATCATCCGCTCATAATAAAATGAACCAAGAGTATTTAGGAAAATCTTGGTCATTTCTTTCTCCTCCAGAGGTGGGTTAATCTGAGCAGCAACTTCTCTCCATCTTTGGGCATACTCCTTGAAAGTCTCCTTGTCCTTTTGAGCCATGGCCCGAAGTTGGTCTCTGTCTGGGGCCATGTCCAGGTTGTACTTGTATTGGCGCACAAAGGCTTCTCCCAAGTCATTGAAAGTTTGGATCCTGGTGCTGTCCAAACTCATGTACCATTTTAAAGCGGCGCCAGTCAGACTGTCTTGGAAGTAGTGGATGAGTAGTTGATGATTATCTGTCTGGGTAGACATCTTCCTAGCATACATTACCAGGTGGCTTTGAGGACAGGTGTTTCCCTTGTACTTCTCGAATTCAGGGACCTTAAACTTGGGCGGGATCTTGACATTCGGCACTAAACAAAGGTCGTGGGCATTTTTCCCAAACAGATCCTTCCCGCGGAGGGCCTTGATTTCCCGTTGCATCTCGTCAAACTTTTCTTGGAAATCATCCATCCGATCCTGAGCCCCTACACTTTCTGTGTGAAAGATAGGTTCATTGTCATATGGGGTTGTATGAATCACTGGAGCTGAAAAGGCCATAGTAGCCTGAGGAAAAGTAACACCGGGTTGAGGAGCATGAATGCTTGATGCGTAGTAGGAATACTGGATGAATCCTTCACCGGAGCTGAGAGGCATGCCCCAGGGATATCCGGCGGGCATGGTGTGTTGTGGAGCACTGGCGTGCGCTGTCGGAGCCTGAGTAGTAGAAGCCGTTAACTGAGCTAGAGAGCCAGAGAGGAGGAGACGGTGGATGAACTTGTGTAGCTGCCAGCAGCTTTACCAACTCTGTCAATTCCTCGATCTTGGTCCGCATGGATGTCATTTCTTCCCGGAGTACTTGGTTTTCTTGTTCCACATGTTCCATTTTTTCCTATATTTGCTCGAGTGTTGTACGTGTAAGTCGGTTTCTGCTGAGGACGTCGGGCCACTTTCTTGGACTGGGCAGATGGACCTTTTATTTGAAAAACAAATGTGAGACTCGGTTTGGGAAACTATGAATGCAGTATGATGCATGATTTATGCTTATGCAAAAAAAAGAATGATTTGTTACCGAAGGACTTTGTTGAAGTAATTGTAAACATCATGGTTTGAACATTTCGTTTAAGCATTAAGATATTACAAAATAGTTCTTTTTGACAAATTACAAGATTTTGGAAGCTAGAATCTAAACATAAAACCCTAAAGACTTCAACTCAAGTTCCTGGAGTAGGTGGATCCTCGGAATCTGAATGTGCACCAAAGAACGAATCCATAAACCTCTTCTTCCTTTTAGAATCCCGGCTGAGCAAAGCATCTTTTTGCTGAAGCAAATCATCCTTCTCGATCATCCGTTGGTTCTGAATGAAAAGCTCATGATTCTTCTGTGCTAACTTCCCTTTCAAGGTCTCGTGCTCACGTTCAAGCTCCTGGTATCTTCTCTTCCAAGTTTCCTTTTCAAGCCTTTCCTTGTCAGTTGCTCCTGAAATTCTTCCTTGGTGTCAAAGGGTATGGGTAATGATGGTGGGGGAATGGTGAGGACAAGTATCTGGGTAGGTGGTATGGTAAGCCAAAGCTCATGGTTCTATCAATAACCCACTGAGTATAAGATTCGTGCACATAATCTGATTTCTTCCCAACTGGCTTCTGTTGAGTCTTCGGATGGCATTCCAAGCTTGTGCGAATCTTTCTCTTCTGTCTGAGTGGTCTTCATGGTTAAGATAGAACTCACTAGTTAAGGCAAGGTTGTTTGGTTTAGTTTTCATTGGGTACCAAATTGTCGTCGGGCAAGAAGTGGGTTGTAGCTAATTCCCCACGCATACCAAGAAGAGGTACGTTGGGGTATTCACCACAACTAACAATAATCTTTCCCACGTCACTAGCTGCCTGGTACCAAACTATGTCGGATGGGTCGAGGGCCATGATTCTGTGAGGCCAAGAGAGTTTTTCAAGGTTGGCTTTGAAGGCATGGGATTGAGGTAGATGGAAGATAAACCATTGTAGAGCAAGGGTGTACAACAAAGGATAGCTCCACGGCCAGCTTGGGTTTGGTCATGGATGGAGTGGTAGGTATCGGCTAGTAGTGTAGGTACGGGATTTTTGGTGAGGAAGATTTTGATGGCATTAATGTCGACGAAATTGTCAACATTTGGGAAAAGTATGAGGCCATATATGAGTAGGGCTAGGATGGAATGGAAAGCACGAGTACTGGCTACCTCGGCGAAGGTGGAGGCTTGTTGGTAGAGGAAATGGGTGGGTAGACCTTGGAGGCCTCCTTTGAAGGTGAGGTTTGCTTGGATGAGGGAAGTTTCGAGGTGGAGGGCAGCTGCAATATCGGAGGGTCTAGGGACAGGTTCAAGGCCATGGAACGGTATCTTGTCAGGCACGGGTAAACCAACTAGGTATGAATATTCCTCAAGTGTAGGGACGAGCTGGTAGTCGGGAAACGTGAAGCAATGATAAAGAGGGTCATAGAATTGGACCAAGGTTTCCAGACATCCTTCCTCAACATCTACTCTAAGGATATTAAGCAGCTTTCCATGATGAGCTTGAAAATCAATTGGATCGCTACTAAAGACCCTAGCTCCTTAATCTTGACAAATCAGGTTTTTGAAAAGATACTTCTTAGTGCTTCTCTTTGTGAATGTCCATATCTACGATGTTTACAACAAAAGCTTGTTTAAGTCCTTCGATAAATTAGATGAAAAAAAGAGTTTATGCATGGATGCATGGATGCATGATTATGCTAAAGAAACGGAGAAAACATGGTGAGGTTAAGTCCAAAATGTTGGAGTCAAGGGTAAACACGCCATTTGGTAAGGACTATGGTTTCACATGTACCTGTATCACGGGTTCTACCAAGTTCCCAAAGTCATTGACCACTTCCGAATATTGTCGGATTACGGGACTACTCCCGGTCCAACGACGTTCGTAGGAAAGTCTCGTTTGAGTGTAGTATCGCGTATCAACCAATTCAAGACTACTCTTGATTAGCCACCGCACTACGTCCTAAAAGGCCAAGATGGGTTAAAGGTAACCTAAAGGTCCTCAACTTCATAGGTCACTTGAAAATAACAATGCCGAACACGACTACTCATGTCAACATAGTAATACTTCCAAGATTCCTCCATTGAGTGGGGTTATCACATGTGCCACATCCGAAACTCACTCTCGGAAAGACACTTTGATTATACCACCATCCTATCTTATGTTTCCTCAAGTCCGGGTGTAGGACTTATCTCACCACTCACGCAAAAGAAAGAAAACACATAGGCACGTATTTACATTTTATTTTATTTTAAGCAAGTTATAGCACAAAATAATTAAATAAATTCAAGTTAGGCTCAACCCTCTTAGTGTATCCCCAGTGAAGTCGCCATTTCTGTCGCGGTGATTTTCGGAGATCAAGCTATTGATTAGCGTTGACTCACTAATTTTATTTCACGACTGAACTTTTAATTTTTTAAAAGAAAAGTGGGAAAAAGTTCTAAATTACCACATTTTTAAAGATTTAGGGTTCGGGGGTTAGTTACGTTTAGGGAAGGTGTTAGCACCCTAAATGTTCGTAGTACATTGAGTTGGGTTTTATCACATGTGCCAACACCCGAAGACTTACTCCTGGTATGGCACTTTGATTATACCACCATCCTATCTTATTTCTCTCAAGTCCGGGTGTAGGACTTATCTCACCACTCACGTAAAAGGAAAAAAAACACATAGGTCACATATTTACATCTTTTTTTATTTTAAGCAAGTTATAGCGCAAAATATTTAAATAATTCAAGTTAGGCTCACCTCGTTAGGTCCCCAGTGAAGTCGCCATTTCTGTCGCGGTGATTTTCGGGAGATCAAGCTATTGATTAGCGTTGACTCACTAATTTTATTTCACGACTGAACTTTTAATTTTTTAAATGAAATGGAAAAAAGTTCTAAATGACCACTTTTTAAAGATTAGGGTTCGGGGTTAGTTACGTTTAGGGAAGTGTTAGTCACCCTAACGTTGTGTAGCTCTTCGAGACCCTTGATTTGATTTATTTATTTGGCTATACTTGCTTATTTTTTTTTAGAAGAATTAAAGTAGTGAGAGAAAAATGTTTTATTTTTATTTTTTATGATTTGGAAGGACAAGGTCCTTTGCCTACGTACCCGTGAGGGATCACAACCTCGTAGTTCGGGGTAAAAATCACGTTGATTTGTTTGGTGTTTTTTATTAGTTTTTAAAAAAAGTTGTTTTAAAAATAAAGGCCAAGTGGCAAAATGAATTGTTTGGTGTTTTTTATTTTGAAAATGGTTAAAGTGTAATTAAAATAGATTTAATGATTTAATTTAAAGAAAATAAAAGAAAAAAAACGGACACTTGATTTGAAATCAAAGGTTTATAAGAAAAGGATTTTTTGTGTTTTTGATATGTCATGTTTTTTGTTTTTTTTTGTTTTTTTAATTACTAAGACTAAACGTAATAGTTAAAGGCGAGGATTTTCGTGTGACGTTTGGATCACCACGAAACCCTTTTGAATTTACCTATCCTACTATTTTTTGTATTTTTTTGATAAAGCGAAATAAATAAAACTAAAATAAAGACGTAAAGCAGAATAAATCACTAAGTGCGAGTGTCAGTGCTAATTCTCATTTATGATTTACATTTGTTCCTAAATACATTCTAAATACATGAAATAAAAATAGACATGAACTGATAACAATAAAGTAACGAGGAATGCAAATGCATGACCAATAAATAATTCTAGCTTAAAAACGAGAAATGAAAAGCATGAATGAAATAAATGGAAAAATAAAATAACTAAAAGTGCATGATGTGCTAAAAAAATGCATGAAGCACTATAAGGCATAAGTGCAACGAAATCAGATGCATGAAAACTAAATGCCATATATTAACAAAGAAATGAAGAATCTAAAGAAGAAAAAGAACTAAAGGAAGAAAAGGAGGAGTGCCGAAGCAATATGGGGGGTGCGGATGCAAGCTGAAGAGTAGAGAACCAGGAGAGGTAGCTGGAGGAAGAAGCTGTGCCGCGCGTTTGGGCTTGGCCTGGGTTAGGGTTCTATGAGCAAGTTCAGCATATATTGACTCTTTTGAATGCTTTTTAATTCTCCCTCTCCCTTCTCTCTCTAGGTCTCTCCTCCTTCTCGTCTCTCTCTCTCCGCTTTCCTCGAAATGAAAACCTGGCTCGCGAAAGGAATTCCGGCGCGGCGGCGGCCGGCGGGCGCCAACCGCGCCGGTAGCAAGTTTTGAGGTCCCTTTTTTCAAAAGCTTTCTAGTGTTTCGAGAAGCACGCCATCTCACTATACTCAAAGTTCCTACCCAAATCCGGTTCTGAATTATTTTATAAAACTAGTTCCAAAGCATGGAATCTAAGTTAGAACTACCTTTTGAAAAAGAGCTTCGCGGTCTTCTTGGTGCTGGTTCCGGCTTGGGTTGGGGCTTGGATTCGAGGGCGTGTGGGTGGTGGTTAGGGGCCGTGAGTTGTGTAGTGACGGTCTGGGGTGGTGTATAGGAGGGTTGGCCGCGGGTGATGGTTGGCTGTTTGTGGGTGAGGGAGGTCGTGAGCCTTGTGCTTTCGGTTGTGTGGCCGGGCGTGGTGGTGTGGTGCGTAGGGTGATAATGTTGTTGTGGTGTTGTCGAGTGGTAGGTGGGGGTTTGTCGGGGTTGTGTTTGTTGCTGATTGTAGGGCGTTGTGTGGCGGGGAGTATAGTGACTGGCTGCGTGGATGGTGTGGCTGGGCGTACAGTGTGAGGGAGGATTGTAGGTGGTGAGGCCGTGGAAGTGGTTGTAGCTGGGCCGGTGTTGTGGGTGAGTGGCAGTGAGTGAGAGTGGCCTGTTTACGGGTGTGGTTGCGTGGTGGAGTGTGTGAGTGGATCGTGGGTGTACGGACGGTTTTTTTTACTGATGGCGGGTTCTGAGTTCTTTTGATGAATATGGCCTGGCTTGGTGTGACTGATTCCACCCTTGCTGTTGCTGATGGCTTCTCCTTTTACTACTACCGTGCCAATTCATGTGACTCATAGCCATTGCTGGACTAATAACCACATATCAGTGACACATAACAACACATGCAGGCTACCTTAAAATTGTACAGACTAAAACCCTTAAAATCACTAAGGTCTGACCCTGGTAAAAGTCATATATAACAATGGAAAAAAGGTAACTATTAAAAAAAGAAGAAATTAAACCAAGATACATAATAAATGCTGAAAGAACACTAAAACTCATTAACGAAGAGAGATAAAAAGTAAAAATGACAAATTGGAACAAAATGTCGCGTCCGGAAACGAAACCAAAAAATGAAGGGTATTTTAAAATACCTCTCTGTCGAAATTTCGTCTGAGACGACGAAAAAATTCGAACTAAAAAGACGAGTAAAAATAAATTTAGGTCAAAAATTGGGGTATGACAGATGCCCCTATTTAAGTCTCTTCGTCCGGAGATCTGAAAGAAAATCTTGGATTCGACGGGTCGAAGGGACTTAAATACAGAGTACGCCAATTTTGGACCTAAAAAAAATAAATGTGAGATGCTCGTGATGCAAATGCAGATGCAAGACGGCGAAGCTGACCCGACTGGGGGTAAAACAAAACAAAGGATACCCGAGTTTGTTAAAGCAAGGGATCCGACTCCACTGGGGAATAACATGATTTCACTGGGGAAGGAGTTGTCTACTATCGACAGAGATGACAGCTTAAAAAGACAGATGACATGTATTACCTACTTATCGTGTATTGATAGCTTAAAAGAGGTAATATAAGAGAGACACCGTCTACTATCGTTGTATGGATAGCTTTAAAGAAGACAGGTGACAGGTATTACCTACTATCGTGTATTGATAGCTTAAAAGAGGTAATATAAAGGAGACACCGTCTACTATCGTTGTATGGATAGCTTAAAGGAGGTGACATGTATTACCTACTATCGTGTAGTGATAGCTTAAAGAGGTAATATAAAGGAGACACCGTCTACTATCGTTGTATGGATAGCTTAAAGGCGGTGACATGTATTACCTACTATCGTGTATTGATAGCTTAAAAGGAGGTAATATAAAAGGAGACACCGTCTACTATCGTTGTATGGATAGCTTTAAGGAGACGATGACATGTATTACCTACTATCGTGTATTGATAGCTTAAAAGAGGTAATATAAAAGGAGGACACCGTCTACTATCGTTGTATGGATAGCTTAAGGAGGTGACATGTATTACCTACTATCGTGTATTGATAGCTTAAAGAGAGGTAATATAAAAGGAGACACCGTCTACTATCGTTGTATGGATAGCTTAAAGGAGGTGACATGTATTACCTACTATCGTGTATGGATAGCTTAAAGAGGTAATATAAAAGGAGACACCGTCTACTATCGTTGTATGGATAGCTTAAGGAGGTGACATGTTTACCTACTATCGTTGTATTGATAGCTTAAAAGAGGTAATATAAAAGGAGACACCGTCTACTATCGTTGTATGGATAGCTTAAAGGAGAGTGACATGTATTACCTACTATCGTGTATTGATAGCTTAATAGAGGTAATATAAAAGGAGACACCGTCTACTATCGTTGTATGGATAGCTTAAAGAAGATGACATGTTTCCTACTACCATTGTGGGTACTAAGAGTAAGTGAAGTCTGCTCGGATGTAGCCGAACTGGTCAACTGACGACAAAAGACTGGATAGGAAAATGCACAAGCTACTCGTTAAAGAACTGCCACTGACGACAAGGAATAAAGGATAAATGCCAACTGTTCGGGTTGTTGCCGAACTGCCATTGACGACAAGGAAAAAAGGATAGATGCCAACTGTTCGGGTTGTTGCCGAACTGCCATTGACGACAAGGAATAAAGGTACGCACAAGCTGTTCGTTAAAGAACTGCCGCTTGGCATAAAGAGGAGTGACATCTCTGGACCAGACACACTGGGGATGACACTTGGGGAAAAGAGAGTTACAAATTGTTCATGACTGATTGGTATGAAAAGCAAGACTCAGGGTGGTTAATGCAACCATGTATTGAATGATGTTATGTGCATGTTGTGTATGCATGAATGTGTATATGCATGAATGTATGAATGCATGAATGATGATGACTTGTATGACTGGCATGACTGATTAACTTGTGACTGTATGAAGGATTGACTTGTAAGATTGTACGAAGACTGACTGTATGATTGTATGAAGACAGAGACGTTGGACGGATAAGATGGAAAGTGACCGACGTCGCATCACAAACACTCGGCAATCTTCAATGGGGATGATGCCATTGGGGACATATCAAAACATTGACGGGGTAAAGCCCGAGTATGCAACAACTGGTGGGGAGCAAACACTTCCTGGGGGAGACGTGCTAATCCAAAGACCTGGCAGAAGAACTGGTGCTTCTGTGGTCATGCTTATCTTTGTTTTTTCTTCTTTTTGAATCCCTAACTTTTGCCTGGACCGCCCTTTCGGGTTTTCAGTCCACCGGGAATATATTCTTTTGTATGCCCCTAATTTTTGCCTGGACCGCCCTTTCAGGTTTTCGATCCACCGGGACGCTCATTTTTGCCTAAGCCGCCCTTTCGGGTTTTCGACTTACCGAGCTCTTTTCTTTTTCTTTTCTTTTTTTTTTCAAGCAATTGACCATGTTTAACCTGCAGAGTTTATCCGTTCTCAGGATAGACTGTTGACGCACACTTCACTTATTCATGAGTTCAGAGAGAATGTGTTTGTTGTTTATGCTTTCCAAAAATATAAAAAGATTTATGATTTTGAAAAAAAGTTTTGCTTCAAGTACTACCATCAAAAATAGAAGAAATTTTATAAACAGAATAAATGGGAATTCCAAATAAAAGGCACAGGCTCAAATTCATTTTAACAGAGTGGTGGCCCGCCAATGGCGTGGCTCCACGGATCTCACAAAGTTTGGAAAATGGTAAATATAAGGGGAAGGTACATTGAACACAATAACCGTTATTCTCCCTAACAACTTTGAATTCCACCGTTTAGATGCTTCAGATTCAGAGTCTCTTTGACCGCTAATGTGCCCCAAGTGAGTCATGGCCAACCTGATGCAGTTACTTTGTCTTTTGATCCTTAATTTTTGCATAGACCGCCCTTTCGGGTTTTCGATCTATCAGGATGATTATTTTTCTGTTTCATGTCTCTAATTTTTGCCTGGACCGCCCTTTCGGGTTTTCAGTCCACCGAGACGCTCATTTTTGCCTAAGCCGCCCTTTCGGGTTTTCGACTTACCGAGCTGTTCTTTTATTTTTTAGACAAAGTATTTCTTGACTGCATCGGCGTTCACAGGACGGGGAAGCTCATCACCATCCATAGTCGTAAGAGTCATTGCACCACCGGAGAACGCTCTCTTGACGACATATGGGCCTTCATAATTAGGCGTCCATTTGCCCCTGGAGTCGGGTTGAAAGGATAAAATCTTTTTGAGCACAAGACCTCCTTCTTGGAACACACGGGAACTTGCCCGTGACACAAAGCATTCATGCGTTTCTCTTCAATCAAGTTGACTGATCATATTTGTTTTGACATCATTCAGCCTCTGATAACTTGGTTCCATTAAAACTCTCATTGATGGATCTCAATCTCCACAGGGAGTACTGCTTCCATGCCATACACTAAAGAAGAGGGGGTTGCCCCTGTTGAGGTACGCACTGAAGTACGATATCCATGTAAAGCATACGGTAACATCCATGCAAGTCCTTGTAAGTGGTTACCATCTTCTGCACTATCTTTTGATGTATTTTCTTTCTTTGTTTTTTTTGCTTTTGTTTTTGTTTTTCTTTTGTTTTTTTTTTGCAGCTTCGATGGCACCACTCATCTGGGATTTGACCAGGAATACTGTAATGGCAGTTCTTCGGAACCCAAGTTAATCATTTCAGTGCTTCTTCATGAGGCTGAATGATGTTCTTTTATATTCTAGTAACAGAGAGATCTTTTCGGGAATCTCTTCATCCTCCTCCTCTTCAGCTTCGTGAACAGGGAACTCAAAGTCGGGAGAGAGCATAGGGTTACAGTGTTCAACGGGTTTATTGATGTTCAGTCTACATATGATTGATGATTGATTTTAGAAAATGAGTGAAAAATGCAGACCTTTTGAAATTGATTAAAAATAAAATAAAATATTTTTTGGGTTTTTTGTGTTACCATTTTCCAGAAAAAACAAAGAATAAAAAGACAGAGTCGGGGACAAAACGACTTTTTATTTGATGATGGAAATGCATGAAGCAAAAAGCCCTACAAAAGTTCACTTTCGTATCGGGCGGAACGAAAGGATTTTATATAATATTTATTTTTAAAACGAAAAGCAAAAACAACAAAATGTTATTTGGAACAATGAATAGCGGAAGGGACGTCAACAGCGACCCAATTGCGGCAAACTCTGCCATGTGTCACAAAACTAGCTGCCACCTCCTCCAGATTGTCTTCAACAGGGTAAGCCTCTGAACAAACTTGCACCATATTAACAGATGCAGTCCCATGATCCGGTAGTGGATTAGCTTGCACATTGGGGTTCAAATCTTTGAAGGACAGGATATCAGCCTGGATCAACTTTGGACTTCAGCTTTCAAGGCGTAACAATGCTCAATGTCGTGACCGGGTGCCCCTTGATGGAAAGCACAAGAGAGATCAGGTCTATACCCACGTGGCAACCTTTCAGGTACCCGAGGAGGCGCCTTAGTTTGAACAAGATTTTTATCAAGCAAAGCGGGAAGCAACTCTGCATATGCCATGGGATTGGATCAAATGGGATATCCACTGAACCCGATTCTGTTGGGTGAACTGTTGGGGAGCCCGACTGGGGAGCCTGTTGTCGAGGCTGCTGTTGATACTGTTGCTGAGGCTGCCCATGGGCCACCATACTTACCCGTTGCTCTTTCTTTCCTGAGAAGCCATTCCCAAACTTCTTTGTACTGCTGGCAGCAAAGCACTTTCCATAACTAAACGTCCCTCTCGGACTCCTTCCTCCAGACGCATTCCCATATTAACCATTTCAGTGAAATCACTAGGCGCACTTGCAATCATCCGCTCGTAATAGAATGAACCAAGAGTATTTAGGAAAATCTTGGTCATTTCTTTCTCCTCTAGAGGTGGGTTAATCTGAGCAGCAATCTCCCTCCATCTTTGGGCATACTCTTTGAAAGTCTCCTTATCCTTTTGAGCCATGGCCCGGAGTTGGTCTCTGTCTGGGGCCATGTCCAGGTTGTACTTGTATTGGCGAACAAAGGCTTCTCCCAAGTCATTGAAAGTTTGGATCCTGGTGCTGTCCAAACTCATGTACCATTTTAAAGCGGCGCCAGTCAGACTGTCCTGGAAGTAATGGATGAGTAGTTGATGATTATCCGTCTGGGTAGACATCTTCCTAGCATACATTATCAGGTGGCTTTGAGGACAGGTGTTCCCCTTGTACTTCTCGAATTCAGGGACCTTAAACTTGGGCGGGATCTTGACATTTGGCACTAAACAAAGGTCGTGGGCATTTTTCCCAAACAGATCTTTCCCGCGGAGGGCCTTGATTTCCCGTTGCATCTCGTCAAACTTTTCTTGGAAGTCATCCATCCGATCCTGAGCCCCTACACTTTCTGTGTGAAAGATAGGTTCATTGTCATATGGGGTGGTATGAATCACTGGAGCTGAAAAAGCCATAGTAGCCTGAGGAAAGTAACACCGGGTTGAGGAGCAGAAGTTGCAGCAGGAATAGGGATGAATCCTTCACCGGAGCTAAAAGGCATGCCCCAGGGATATCCGTCGGGCATGGTGTATTGTGGAGCACTGGTGTGCGCTGTCGGAGCCGGAGTAGTAGTAGTTATCAACTGAGCTAGAGAGCCAGGGGAAGGAGACGGTGGATGAACTTGTGCGGCTGCCAGCAGCTTTACCAACTCTGTCAATTCTTCGATCTTGGTCCGCATGGATGTCATTTCCTCCCGGAGTACCTGATTTTCTTGTTCCAAATGTTCCATTCTTTTTCTCTGATATGCTCTAGTGTTGTACGTGTAAGTCGGTTTCTGCTGAGGACGTCGGGCCACTTCTTGGACTAGGCAGATGGACCTTTGGAAAAACAAGATGTGAGACTCGGTTTGAGAAACTATGAATGCGATATGATGCATGATTATGCTTATGCAAAAGAAGAAAGATTTGTTATCGAAGGACTTTGTTGAAGTAATTGTAAACATCATGGTTTGAACATTTCATTTGAGCATCAAGGCATTACAAAATAGTTCCTTTTTAGAAACCAAGCCAAGGGACCAATTCAAAAGTCCTTTAGTGGAAGCTAGATTTTAACAGAAAAATTCTAAAGACTCCTAGCTTCCTTAAATTCAACAAATCAGGGCTCTTGAAGGTGTACTTCCTAGTGCTCCTCTATGATGTTCAAAAAACTTGTTTAAGTCCTTCGATAATTGGATGAAAAAAATGTTTATGAATGAATGCATGCATGCATGGTTATGCTAAAGAACGGAGAAAACATGGTGAGGTTAAGTCCATAATGTTGGAGTCAAGGGTAAACACGCCATTTGGTAAGGACTATGGTTTCATATGTACCTGTATCACGGGTTCTACCAAGTTCCCAAAGTCATCGACCACTTCCGAATATTGTCGGATTACGGGACTACTCCCGGTCCAACGACGTTCGTAGGAAAGTCTCGTTTGAGTGTAGTATCGCGTATCAACCAATTCAAGACTACTCTTGATTAGCCACCGCACTACGTCCTAAAAGGCCAAGATGGGTTAAAGGTAACTAAAGGTCCTCAACTTCATAGGTCACTTGAAAATAACAATGCCGAACACGACTACTCATGTCGACATAGTAATACTTCCAAGATTCCTCCATTGAGTGGGGTTATCACATGTGCCACATCCGAAACTACTCTCGGAAAGACACTTTGATTATACCACCATCCTATCTTATGTTTCCCTCAAGTCCGGGTGTAGGACTTATCTCACCACTCACGTAAAAGGAAAAAAAAACACATATGCACATATTTACACTTTTATTTTTTATTTTAAGCAAGTTATAGCACAAAATAATTAAATAAATTCAAGTTAGGCTCAACCCTCTTAGGGAATCCCCAGTGAAGTCGCCATTTCTGTCGCGGTGATTTTCGGAGATCAAGCTATTGATTAGCGTTGACTCACTAATTTTATTTCACGACTGAACTTTTAATTTTTCAAAGAAAAGTGGGAAAAAGTTCTAAATTACCACATTTTAAAGATTAGGGTTCGGGGGTTAGTTACGTTTAGGGAAGGTGTTAGCACCCTAAACGTTCGTAGTACTCTACGAGAACCTCTTGATTTTATTTATTTATTTTGGCTATAACTTGCTTATATTTTTTTAAAAGAAAAGAATGAATTAGAGTAGTGAGGAAAAAAAATGTTTTTTTTTATTTTTATGATTTGGAAGGACAAGGTCCTTTGCCTACGTACCCGTGAGGGATCAAAACCTCGTAGTTCGGGGTAAAAATGACGGTTGATTTGTTTTGTGTTTTTATTAGTTTTTAAAAAAGGTTTTAAAGATAAAATAAAGCCAAGTGGCAAAATAGATTGGTTTGTGTTTTTTATTTTTGAAAATGATTAAAGTGTTATTAAAGTGGATTAATGGTTATTTAAGAAAATAAAAGAGAAAAAAGGGCACTTGATTGAAAATCAAGGTTTGTTTAGAAAAGATTTTTTGTGATTTTTGATTATTTGCATGTTTTTGTTTTTTTTTATAATTAACTAACTAAGACTAAAACGTAACAAAAAGCTAAACGCGAGGAATTTCCGTGGTGACGTTGGATCACCACGAAATCCTTTTGAAAATAAACTAACCTAATATTTTTGTATTTTTTTTTTGTAAAGCGAAATAAAATAAAAAATAAAGACATAAAGCAGAATAAATAAAGTGTGGGTGTCAGTGCATATTCTCATTTATATTTTACATTGTACCTAAATACATTCTAAGAAGTAAAAGTAAAACTAATCCCCAAAATGATAAACGAGAGAAAGAAAAAAAAAAACGAATTGCAAAGGCTTAAATGTTAAATATGCTAAGAATAAAAACTAAAATAAAATGCATGAAATAAAAGAAAATGAAAAAAATAAAATGCCATGATGTGCTAAAGAATTAAAGGCAATAAAATGCATGAGTAATACCAATTAAACTAAAATAAAAAAATGAATACGGAAAGAAATAAAAGGAAAGCAAATAAAAGAAACTAAAAATAGAGAAAAAGGGGGTGAGACAGCAAGGGGGATGGGGTGAGGGTGCTGCACGCAGCACTCAAGGAAGGAGGGAGAAGGAAAGATGCTGGGGTTAGCTAAAAACCCATTGGGCTGAGAGAGAAACAAACAGACCGTTCGGTTCAAGAGACACCGAACCGGTTCAAGCCCTACATTATAATAAAAAACAGTTTTTTTCTTTTGTAAGCCCTTTCTCTCTCTACCTTCTACTCTCCTCTCACTCTCTCCGTTTTTCACACGGCAAATCTATGAACAAGGAGTCACAAACCCACCAAAGGCCTCAGAAGCAAGCTGGTGAGGGGAAGGTTGTGGGGATTGAGGTTGTGGGGTCTATGTGCTGTGTGGTGAGGTATGTACGTGAATTGTTGGGGTTGTGGGTTTGCTGGTTGTGCCGTACGGGAGGGGTGTGGGTTTGCTGGTGGGTGTATTTGGTGTTTGTGTGGGGGAGTGAGAAGGTGAGAGGCCGCGGTTTGGGAGGAGGTTGGTGGTGTGGAGGCGTGCGTTGGTGGTCGTGTGGTGGAGTGAGAGGTGAGTGTTTGTTATTTGTGTGATGGTTGTTTACTGTGGTGTTGTTACCTGTGTGGTTGTGTGAGGGAGAGATGGAGGCCGTACTGGTTTGTGTGTGTAGATTAGGCTGCGTTTGGTGTGTAGAATGGTGAGAGGGTGGGTGCCGAAAAATGGAGGGTGGAGGGGGCGTGATGTTGGTTGCTTTGCGTGGAGGATGTATTGTCGTGAGTGGATGAATGGCTGAGTGTTAGTGGCGGAGTGGTGTGTTTATGATGTTGCATGAGAGCGCGCCGTACAGTTGGTGGAGGATGAGGGAGAAGGTTCAAATGGTGTGTGTTTTTTTTGGAGGAACTTTGATTGAAACTTTTTCCGTTCTGAGGCAAATTCCCCCCTTTGGGCTGTGTGCTACTGTGTTAAAAATATAATTACCAAACACTAATATAAAGACTTTGTGACCAAATTAAAAG
>JABJWA020000252.1:0-24489 GCA_020352615.2 Yoshiicerus persimilis | reverse complement strand
AGCATGAAGAATTCCTTGGTATTCATATTATTCTCTTTCTCCAGGCACACATTTTTTGTGAGAAATCTTTCACAATAGAATAACTAATTTACCTGAATGACCACATTGTTTCCCTAATTCAATTAGAATTGGCTCGTCCGCTTTGCAACCAAGGATTTTGTGTTTCGCTGACTGCAGGGCATGGTTCTAAAAATAAAGCATCACAACTTGGTTATTTTATTAATATTAATACTACATTAAATGCTCGTAAGATTCCCACAATGTGGAACTACATTTGTTTAATGAATTGGTAATTCAGGAAATACTTCACAATATAAAAGGGTTTCAAAAGATGTTAAATTATTACAATAAAATGTTTTAAAAAATCATTCAATACACAAAGGTTTTCTATGTAATTTAATGGCTGTCATTTATTGCGCCGATAAATAAGTGAGAAAAGAGCCCGAAAAATGTCTTCTCGATAAATCATTTCTGTGAATTTAAAATTAAATACGTTTTTGGATGAATTGGAATAAAATAGTGAATAAAAGAAATCTACTTCGAAATAAAACGCCGTAATAAGAACAAACATAAGAAACGAAAAATTTTCAATGAATTCAATGAATATATGAAAGTAATCTTATAATTATTGACAAATTAGTTACAATCAATCAATATGATTTAGTCATGTGTATTATAAAAGGAATCATGAATATACCTAAATGTAAACACATTATCGGCCTTTGTATTTCGAACACTCACACTTTAGAAAGTGCAATAAAGATTGATTGTAATTTATTACTTTTAATCAGATAATAAAATTTTCTCAATGGGTGCACCCGAAAGTTTGACATAATTGTAATTGAAAAGTACGCTTAGATAGATAGGGTAAAAAACGATACGACACGCTTTAATGGAACAAAAATGAATCTGATTGATTGTGATGGAATGTATTTCATTTAAAAGGAGTCAAAAGATACAAAATTCAGGAGTTATAAAACTAGCAATCATAAAATGCGATAAATTTTCCTGAAATTATTTAATATGTAGAAAAAGAAAATTTTACTTACCATAATAAGACCCTTTTGCTTCACATAAAAATGCTTCCTTGCTACTTGTTTGGCACGTATACCGATTAATACGAAAACTGGTGTAAATTTGCAGACAATAACCAGAGCCAGGAGTCTGACCAGCATTATAGAGTAAACCATCTGGCACTATTTCTCCTGAGAGATATCTCCAACGTCCGTTGTTGTAGTACGCACCAATCCAACCATAATAGTAGACCTATGCAAATTAGCATCATGTATATACAGGGTTGGTCCTAAGTGATGCAAATTAGGACAAACGACTAAAGTTTGCGATAATGTAAATAATCAGCTCCAATATTTATTAAGTTTGTAATCGGGCTGACTATTTAAATCGACGCTTACTTTAGTTTCTTTGTTCTATGGTGCGCCACTTGTGGTCCACCCTGTATTCAAACAATGACGTGAAAAATTTGTTTCAATGAATTTACCGAGTTGCCTACTAGCTCTTTTACTCTATCCAAAACTGCAGTCGACATAGGGGTCATTAATTCCCAGCCCCGTTTGCGACAACAGCAAGCCGCCTGATACCAAGTCATCTATAATCAAATAACAATGTTGGTATAATTTATTTAGGGACTCTATATTTACCTTATTGAAATGCCCAAATTGATTTGTGGCTGCCTTTATAAGATCAACAGAAAACAAGACAATCAATAAAAAATGTTGACCATTCATTCCCTCTTTATCGGAAGTTCAATCAAGGATGCAAAACTTTAAAATAAAATCTTTTACATTACATTTAAGTTACCATTTGAATAAAATATTATTGTATCGTATATCTTTATTCTTTACCGAAATAATTTTTTATTAAATATTTGCTTACCCTGATGACTTTGTTGGTAGAATATATTTTAGTGCCGTCGTCCAAGGAATATTCTTTGAATGCAATAGCATCGCAATCTTGGGAGTAAACTCTTTCTATACGAATAATATTTTCAGTATATTATTGATATGTATGTGTATGTAAATTTATGTATGTATATTTATTTACTAGCTTTGAATTTCCTTAATTTGAATTACATTATACTGTTTATCGGTTACTAAAATTTATAATTTAATGACATCTAAACCCCTATTAACGATTAAAACAGTAATTACTATTAATTACAACTTTCGTTAATATTTTAATTCTTTCATAACCCAATTTGCAATGTATAAATGTATTAAATGTATAAATATATTAAATACTTGATTTAACTTCCTCCTCCATTTAACGTTGATTTTAATATTAGAGATTAGTTATACGCAAGAAAATATTGGATATATAATATGTAAGCAAATGTTTTACCTGCGTATGCCCAAAGTATTACGAATATGATGTAAAGCCTACAGTACATTATGTGTACGCAATTAATCGTAGAAGCCTAAGAACAAGAGAATACAGAAGAGTACTTCCAAGCTTTAGATGTGGAAGGTGCTCTTTCGAATGCTGGTGATATATTTTTGAAAGTTAAGAATTGACTTCTCGTTAATTTGGCTTTATCGCTTAAATTACCAAAACAATAAACTATACAATGTGGTAAAAGGGAAATCTAATTTCTTGCTTTCATTTTAATTTAAAACTTGAATAGTATCTTTAATATGTACTACAACTTTCACATTGACGTTACAAAATCAATTGACAATACTGTCATCGTTACATTGTTGTACGTAACTGTTAAGAAAGTTATATGCTTGGAATACCAGAATTATTTATTGAGTATCAGAAATACTTTAAGGGCGCACCAGGTGTGTCTGACGATTTTTCGAGAATGATTTCATATAATGATTTCTAATTTGAAACAAATCTAACGAAAAATAAAAGTTCAACTTCGAACAATATCCTGGAAACCGGTTAGGAAATTACATTCTCAATATAGATCCAATTTTTACGACACTTGCAATGTTACAGTCTTGTTGCAAGTACAACCAATTATGAATAAACCATTTCAAAACGGCTATAGCACAGTAGTGCAACTGTAATATTTTGCATAATAAAAACAATTTCAATTTATTTCAAATTATTCAAAACACTTTCAATTTATTTCAAATTATTCAAAACACTTTCAATTTATTTCAAATTATTCAAAACACTTTCAATTTATTTCAAATTATTCAAAACACTTTCAATTTATTTCAAATTATTCAAAACACTTTCAATTTATTTCAAATTATTCAAAACACTTTCAATTTATTTCAAATTATTCAAAACACTTTCAATTTATTTCAAATTATTCAAAACACTTTCAATTTATTTCAAATTATTCAAAACACTTTCAATTTATTTCAAATTATTCAAAACACTTTCAATTTATTTCAAATTATTCAAAAAGGTTTGAATTCATTTGAAATAATTTAAAACAGCTTCAATTTATCGAACACGACACATACCACAACATACATACAACATCCAATACATACACGCAACATAAGCAGTACCAGCAGTTAAACCTTCTCCTTTAAGGGAACTGTAACCCAATTTCGCTCATTCATTTACGAACCTGTCCATAAGGTGAACCTATATTTTCATAATGTGGAAACAGATACTAAAAAACCGTTCTTAAGCTACAGAGCTATCTCACCCACTCACTGACTTAACTCACTCATACAAAGACAGACAGCCCAATGGCCTACAGTAGTAGTTGCACTACTGAATAAATAATATTATGACCATGCAGAAAATTACAATATTTGAGCTGTTTTACAAATTCGACGAGTTTTTAGGCGCGGTGAGTTGCCTGTCGACGAGTTTACCTGTGTGGCAAATTGTCTTTGACAAGTTATTTGCGTGGCGAATTAAGTGTCGACGACTTGCCCGGGTGCGAGTTGCCTGCCCACAAAATGCCCTGTAACCTTTAATTATAGTACATTGCATTGCATTGTCATTTTAGAATTCCATTCTTCAAACTTCTTATTTAATTTGGTTGGAGACATTAGTGATTGACATAATCAATACACTTCAAAATCACTAGAAAATATAGATTCAACAATTAAATAAGTAATTGACAATAAAATATTCCAAGTAATCTTAAATTTGAATACGAGAATATGTATAAACTAGTAACTGAGATGAAGGGAATTAACAGAAAGGTAAACCGAAGTCCATTAAGACAACTCTAAGTACCACTTTATTGTAATCCAGAACTTGAAACTTTAAATGTCAGTATGAAATATGAAAGCACTCAGAAAGCGTTAAACATGGTCATTACATTATTGTAATTTAAACTTTTAAAATAATTGCGAATAAGTTGACGAAAACTGAAAAGCGACTACTAAATATCCATCCGAATGTTTGGAGAGTCAGGTAAGGGAATAGCGGTTGTAAAGCAAAGTGACATTATGACATAAAACCTTCTGTATTGTTTGTAAAAGACATATTTTCAAAAACTATATCCAGTTTTGAATTTGAAATAACCACAGCTTTGCTTTCCATGTTTTTAAAACTTGTTTCATTGACTTGACTTAATCTATGACCAACTTTAACATTATTGCGTGCTTTTCTTGTACTATAAAGACTAACAACTTTCCCGGAATTTTCCCATATTTTCAAACTTTCCAACTTTTTATCCAAAAAGTGAACCAACCTACCCCGGGGAATATTCCCACTGTGGGATAATCCCTCCCGAAACCTTGGTGTTAAATGTTTGTAAACCACACGATCTCAAAAGCAATCCCGCCGAGCAGTCTATTTAGTCCCACCTTTAAATGAAAGATGAAATAAATGGGACGTGTTCAGTTGTGCCGCTATTGTTTTCGAGAATCTATTGTCTTGGTGGTGCTGCCGAGGAAAATAAGCCTCTTAGGATTATTTTTATTTATTAACGCAAAACATGTGTTAGTTTAGTTTATTTACATGCTATAGTTGCATACAGTATTTTTATGCATACAAATAGTACTAGAAAAATAATATAAATATTATAGAAAACATTCCTACAGTTTTTGAAATTGTAACTTTAAGTGTACAATTTATTGTGTGTACGATGTGCACTGCTTTGTGGGTACGCAGTCTTTTAGTTCTCCCTGTGTGACTTAAGATTTGGGATTATTACCTGCGTCACCCCTTCACTAGCTCAAAAAGGGATCGCTAATCCTAAGAGGCTTATTTTCCTCGGCAGCACCACCAAGACAATAGATTCTCGAAAACAATAGCGGCAGTACAACACAACTCCAAATAAATGATAATTATGTCGAACATATGAAAACAGCTAAGAATTTTTAATCAAGTTTGGTCTTGAAAATTGATCAGAAATAAAATTGGCCCGGCTAATTGTTTTGGAAGAAAGCGCAAGTAGTAAGTAAACGGTATAGAATCCATATATTTGGAAACAAGTGTACGAATATTATCCACATATATGGAAAAGAGTGCGACGGATATTATCCATACTTGTCGCAAAGTACCTTGCGTACCCCGTTCAGATTTGTGCTGGAGAATAACATCCATATACACGGAAGAAAGTGTGACCGATTGCATACCAGTCAAAAAGTACCTAAATTCACTTTATTGAATTGAGTTGGAGAATACTAGCCATATACATTTAACCAGCATTACTTATCTTTACCGTACATGTTAGAAGCACCAAAGCTGCATGTACGAGTGGTAGAAAATTAAAATACCTACTTAAATGTTAGATACTAAGAAAATGTAATTAATTTGAATAATGCACAACTTTACTAAAATAGATACTAAGAAAATGTATTTAATTCGTACAATTTTATAAGAGGACATGTTCATGTTAAATGAAATGAATATGCTGAACTTTGTCACTTTAACTCTCGCAAATGAAATTATTTTTAGGTACTTGTCACAGGGTACTCCCATGCAGTGCATGCATGCGCATGCATGAAATGCACTGCATGAAATGCACAGTGCATGCATAAAAAGGGTCGTGTGCAGTGCACAAAATGCATGTAATGCACGAAATTAAAATATTCTTCTTTATCACTTTGTTGGCCTATTTAATAATGCAGTTTGTCGGGCAGATATTTACTAATTACAATCAATATATTATCAGTTCACAAATACAAATGTTTTGCTTTGCAAAAACATTGGTAATTGGGTGAACAACAATCAAATTCTGTTTTGAATCATTTGAACCTGTACATCTAAACATTCCCGTTTTGCAAACAAACCAGTTCTATTCACTAAATTGTATTACCCAAAACAATAAAAAATTATATGAAGAGAATATTATGCTTTGCTTACAATTAAGAATATAGCAGTTTTTTATTATACCCAAACTATGGAAAATAAACAAATGTAAGTAGCAATTGGCCCAATATTGGCATATATTGCGATATGGTATCAAATTTTATACAGAAGTGTTTTCTGTGTACGGTATTATCACTGGTAAGGTAATAAGAAACAGAAGACACAATAGCAAAGTCTACACTTATTCATTAAAAGTATAGCAATATCTCTATAAAATACGCTATTAGTGCATTATGTGCATTTCATGCATTTCGTGCATTTTGTGCAGGTGGGTGCATGAAAACCATTTCATGCGCACGTTGGCGTACACTGATTGTCAATACATACTATTGCACTACGTGTGTCTGGTATGGCATTCCATGTATCCAGTATGGCAGTCCATGTATCTAGCATGGTAGTAACTGAATATGGTATGGCAGTACCTTCATTTGGTATGGCAGTCCATGTATCTGGTATGGTATTATGAGAGTAGGGATATTTTGCAGCTGCGCTGTTGTGTGGGGATACAAGAAAGGGAGGACGGAAGAGCACATTGACTCCGGCAGTCAGCCAAATTAAGGTGTCTTTTTGGTATTCGGCTCCTCGCTGCCTCGCTCCGTCCGCCAAAGCTATTTAGTTGAGTGTTGCGAGTGATTTTATTTACTTAGAAGTTGAGTCTTCAGTCGTTCGGACCTGTGTTCTGGCTGTCTCTTATTTCCGTTAAATTAGTTTGTTCTTTCTGATTGTTCATCAATTCTTGTTCGTGCTGACCTGTGACCCAACCCGGGCTAAGCGTAACATTGTTGTATTTTCTTTCTTATTATTATTACTATAATATTTGTATCATTTTGGGCATTACATTATTGAATTTGTATGATTGTTTGATTACGTGTTCATGTAATTGTAATGATTCTGTGTAATGTATGATCTAAATTGAGTTATCTAATTAAATGTGTACATAATCTAATTGGTTATTTTTCTTGCTGTTCATTTAAGGGAATTACATCAATATCGGAGAATAGGTTGAGTAATAAACCCTTACTAAGGTGATCTATGCCAGGGAATCGCATATTTCGGGCAGAAATTATCCCATTTAATTTACAAGATTTCGGGGTAGTTCTTCCTCATCGGGTAATAATTCACATACATTTTAAAAGTCTTCCTTGTCTATTGGCTTCCATGCACCTTCTTCCAGTAAATAATATTCTGCCAATTTGTGCACATGTTTGGAGTGAGCGACATTCTCAAAGCACTGTCTTCCGAAGTCAACTCTTCCGAATGCAATTGTCTGTATTTGTTTCTTCATCAGTCCAGTCAAAAAGGATGCAGGTAGTTTCTTTGACACTGTATAACGAATGATGAGTTGATTTGGATAAAAGAGTTTTAAGGTTGCATATATTGCATCCGTATTGAAGTCTACTAGAACGAGTTTGTTCAGTTGCCTCACTTTAATTACTTCACCAGGTGATGAAATTCTAATATCCTTAGCAAAGTGGTAGAAGTTATCAGAAATTTTGACATACTTGAGACTTTTTGGAAGAATAACCAAATCTAAATTTTTGTTTTCCCAAAAATTTAAATCAATGTGCGTCAAGTGGACTAAACTGAAGAGAGGCAAACATGAATAGGACATATATTTACACTTTAAATATCTCAAGTTGGGTAAATTAAAATTTCTTCACTCACATAAACCTTCCAAACTTTGTGCAAACTTAGTTTTTGGACCGTTGGTGGCAAGTGTGAAAGGTCTAAAGTCAACGAGAAGTAATTACTGGACCATATTTGGATGTCATGTAATTGGACTGCCCTGAAGACAGTAAAATATGAAGAGTCAACATTTTCTAATTTTAAATATTTCAAGTTGGGCAAGTTCATTTCTCCACTAGCAAACACTTTTGTGTCTTGTAACAATAGTTTTTCGACTGTTGGGGGCAATATTGATAAGTTCAACGCATGATCCCCAAAGTCAATTGTTTTTGTGTTTCCATTCAAGTGGAGATAAATGGCTGAATGACATTTAAGATAGTAATTGCATTTGATTAAATTTGATGATTTTCAGTAAAACATTGAATGAATCTTGGAAATCAATAATCGCAAATTTTTTTCTTTTGTCCAACAGTTGTTGTACACCTCTGCTACCAATTCTCCACTCAAGCACCAATAAATGACCATAAACCAATTCCTTCGTCACTTTTTCATTCAACTCCAAAACTCCCATTTTCATCATATAATCATCACTTCCTTCTTCCAATTCTTCTCGGGACAATTTTTGCATTAGTTTTTTACCTTCCGAAAATTGTCCATTCTTCTCCAGGCAAATTGCATAATTGAATTTCGTGGTGTTTGTCCTCATTTCTTCATCAATAAGTTTGGCAAGCTGCACGGACTCTTCAAATCTATCTTCTTTCAATAATTTTTCGAGTTGTCTTTGATCAATCAGTTCCGCTTATTTAGAGAATGTATTTAGTCTGCGTATTTAGAGAATGCAATTAGTTTATATTCGACAAATCCTTTGCAACCTAAAATCTTTCTCAGCGTTTCTTTCTCCGTTTTTCTTCCGTTAAGACGTATCACTTGCTGCAATAGTCGATGGATCCCCAAAGTAGTTTTGGATTCTCTGTCTGACTTGAAATACTCAACTTTTGCTTTTGTAATTAGGGAATTATTAGCTAGTAATTCGATCGCATTGCTTATTTTCGACATAGTGGACTTAAAATCTAAGGGATTTAAAAACAGTCTTCTTAAAAACCCGATGGGAACTTCATCTGGCCGAATGTAGCCAAAAACATTTAAAATCTCTTTGGCAAAATCTCCGGATTCTTCTTTGGTAATTAATTCCAAAGTTATTTGGATACTTCCGTTTATTGTCTTCTCATAATCATCAAATTTTGTGTCGACAATATTTCCTAAATCTTTTACACTCGTCTTTTCAATGTAATTCTGCAAATTAATTTTTCTTTTATTCAAGGCCGAAACAGCCAACTGCATGGCCAAAGGAAGATTGCCAAGAAGTAAGCATAACTGCTTCAGTTGGTTGTCCGTGTACTCAATTTCTGGTCTTAAATTCTCTTTGAAGAATTCTACACTCTCCATTTCTTCAAAAATATTCAATTCGAACAGAGGAATATTTCCATACCCGATGTTTTCAGTTCCCCAGTCCATACTTCTGGAGGTTATCAGACAATAGAAGTTATTTCTTTCTTTCGGAAGGACGTTCTTAATTCCTTCGTCTCCCCTGTAGTTTTCAGCGTTATCAAATACCCAAAGACATTTAAAATCTTCCAGAACATCGTAACTCTTCCTCGAATAGTCCTCCAAATCAATCAATTTGTCTAAATGCTTGATGTCCAGATCTCTGGCCAATTTCTTAAAGGAAGTCAAAAGACTTCCTTCGCCACAATCGATCCAAATCACGTGTTGATATTCTTTTTCGTATTCATGTGCATACCAGTTGGCAGTTAGGGTTTTGCCTACTCCGCCCAATCCTGTCAATTTGGAAGCAGTCTCCGATTCACATATTACAATCCTTCGGCTTTCATCATTTAACATTTTTTCGTGCAATTTCTCGATGAACAATTTGTTTCCGATTTTCCTTTTGTAAAGAGATTTAATCAAAAGTCGTCTCTCAGGCCACCAGATGTTTCTTAATAAGCTTTGCTTTTCTTTTGACATTTCATTTTTGTTCGACAATTCTTGAATTGAATTCTCAAATCGATCATTCTTCTTCAATGATTCTTCAATTTTATTGGCACAGTTATTATTATTAGTTAACCTAAGAATTTCAATGAACTTTTTTAGAGCCAAATCCTTCTTTTGCAACACTGACAACAGTTTTGAATTTTTATCTAGATCGGTGCCTTGTGAATCCTGGAGAATAAAAACATAAAATCAAAAATCAAATGAAAATGAAGAAATAATAATTGAAAAGAAATGCCGACTTACAATTACTTCTTTTTCATTTTGAGAAATTATTTTCTCTTGCTGCAGATACAACAACATTTTTGTTAAATTGGTAATATGTTCAGCTAAATAAACCAAATTATCAGTAATTGCTGTCTCAGTATTCATTTTGACTTTTCTGGGTTTCAAAATTGTAGTTAACTCTGTATTATCTATATTATTCTTTATAAGCGTTGTGTTTATAATACAGTCGCCATTTCGAGTAACATTTTATCTTTCGCCATTCTTGTGTAAATAGTAAATAGACAAGTGATAATTATATTGTGTGATGATATTCCCATATTACTATTTTTATAACGCAAGCAAACATAGCGTATATACATACTGTAATGTAAATAATAACCAATATTAACAGATACCTGTACACATATTCAAGGAAGAAATATATGCATTCCCATATATATAGATATAATTGGAGTATATAGAACCTTGGATGGAAATAAAATTATTTACATTATAAATAACCAAAGTTTTTATTCTTTCCGCAAGGTGGGACGTGAGCATGCTTAGTATGTTTCGTTTTGTCTCATGTAAGTTTTGCCAA
Source organism: Yoshiicerus persimilis (assembly GCA_020352615.2). Taxonomy (NCBI): domain Eukaryota; kingdom Metazoa; phylum Arthropoda; class Collembola; order Entomobryomorpha; family Tomoceridae; genus Yoshiicerus; species Yoshiicerus persimilis. The sequence goes on along the minus strand of JABJWA020000252.1, from coordinate 13,748 downwards.
AATTCTCAGAATCGCAGTGATAATGAAGGAATTAGCAATAAAAATTAACTGAAGAATGCACAATACTTTTAAAAGTTTTTTTCTATACTTTTAAAAGTCTTACTAACAATAAAATATCAAATGGCAATCGTTTTGATTTTTGAGATTGCACTGGGTTTTAAAATGTCTTATCAAACTATCTACTACTGCACAGACGTACAGATTTTTAAAAATTTCCAAAAGTGAAAAATGTTGCGTTTAATGTTGTAAATCAGATACTATACAGATTGTGCAGATTTAAGAATTTCAATGCGTTGTACTTCTGATGTATTTTTTATTTACTTACGGAATCAGTCCGTCATTTTTAGCTGATAACTAAGAAGGAAGTATAACAGAAAAATAACTAAATATCTTGCAATTTTATAGAAATCGGTAGTGCATCTTTTGAAGGTTAATAGTTTTTCAAAAATTTAAAAGTTAGGAAATAAGGACATGGTAAATTTATTGTCTTTCATAATTAGTACAACTACGAAGATATGAGACTAAGGGCAGATGAACTTGATTTAAAAGTTATTTATAATCCTCCTTTGGCTGATAGATGTAGAAAAATGTTCTGGATTGCGACATTATTCACGAAACAATTATTAAATATGGATTTTTGAAGTATATATGTGTTACAGATAGTATACAATATTGGGTAGTATAGGATATTATCTAGATAGTATTATATTATCCAAATGATTTTTAGCCAATATGTAATTTATGTAGATAGTATCCAATATTATCTAGATAACATATAACAACACTGGATAATATCCTATATTAATATGGTATATTATCCAAAACCTTAAAATGCACTTCTCAAAGTCAAAATTCATCCATATTTAACGTCACTATTGTACATCCAAGAATTTAGAACATCTATTTAATGAATATTGTCTTATAAATCAGGGAAACTTTAAAGAAATGTGTCAAAATTTGTTTTCATAAAATTAGGAAAATTTGATTTAAATTACGAAGTGAAAGTTCTAAGAGTAAAACAATCAAATTTCCAAAAAATTCTCTGAAAGTCGATATTTAAATAAAATTGTCACATTTTCACTTACATGTTGATACCCTAGCTATTTAGCCATTAAAAAGTAAATTCAAATATCCTTACATCAAATTAATTGAGCTGAAATTTTCAATTTGAATACTGCATGAAAAAGCAGTTCCCTTTTCAGAAACTGGAATCTAAAGAGTTGTACAGGTTGGAAGACCCGGAAATTTCATCCAGTCTCAGCCATATTTTTAAAATTAAATGGAATTGGTCATGCAATTTAAGTGGTTAAGCAATTCTTTTAACTTTTTTCTTTTTGGGTGTGATTTCTAGTGTTACTTCATGCTTACAAAGATTGTTAAATTTTCTACCTATAAAGGGAAAATTCTTTTTTGTATATTATAGCACCGCAATAGTAATACAACAATACCAGTTTGCAGAATTTAATGTACACCTTCCTCAGATTCTTACATTTCGAAGAATTTGACTTGAATTTGAAGATTTGGTAATTAAGGAACGGCTTCCAGAGAATATTTTGGAAATTTGATTGCTTTACTCTTAGCTGAATTCATGGACTTCGTAATTCAAATAAAATTTTCCAAATTAAATAGATGTCCTAGATTCTTGGATGTACAATAGTGACGTTAAATATGGATGAATTTTGACTTTGAGAAGTGCATTTTAAGGTTTTGGATAATATACCATATTAATATAGGATATTATCCAGTGTTGTTATATGTTGTCTAGATAATATTGGATACTATCTACATAAATTGCATATTGGCTAAAAACCATTTGGATAATATAATACCATCTAGATAATATCCTATACTACCCAATATTGTATACTATCTGTAACATATGTACTGCTGCAAACTTAAAATGTGATATTAAATTCCGGTTTTCTATTTTTGTAAGAAAAAATCGTAAATATGTGATAAAAATATTTTTATTAAAGCGTTTTAAAAGTTGTCATGCCAAACAATTCACATAATTTTTCAAAATCTTCCTTCTCCATCACTTTCCCTGTTTCTCTTTCCAATAAATAATAATTTGCATTTCTGTCAACGTGTTTGGAGAGATTGAAATTGTCCAAGTACTCCGTTCCGAATTCAACTCTTCCAACAGCAATGGTACGTATTTGTTTCTTGACCAATTCAATAAAGGCAGATGCGGAGAGTTGCTCTGTCTCTTTATGAAGGATTACGAGTTGAGTTGGATGAAAGATATTCAGCATTTGATCCACTCCAACCATAGTGAAGTAATCTAGAACGAGTTTGTCCAGTGGCCTCACTTCTCCAGTTGATGTTATCTCAGTATTCTCAACAGAGGAGTAGTTAACAGAAATTTTAAAATTTCTGAGACTTTTTGGGAGAATATCCAAATTCAATTTTCAACCCAGGAAAAGCGTACATCAATGTAAGTCAAGTGGAGTAAACTGAAGAGAGACAAAAATGAAGACGATGTAAAATGCAATGCTAAATATTTCAAGTTGGGCAAATCAATTCCTCCACTCTTAAATGCTTTCATTTTTGTCAAACTTAGTTTCTGGACTCCTGGTGGCAGATCGGACAGATCCACCAATTGTCTCCCGTCCACCGAAAAATCATAATGCTCAATTTCTATTTCCTTCAACTCCACAGAACGAAAGAGAACCAAATATGAAGAGTTCATGTCTTTTAATCGTAAATATTTCAAGTTGGGCAAGTCAATTCCTCCCCTCACAAAAACGTCCACGTTTCTCAAACTTAATTTCTGAACTGATGGTGGCAAATCAGATAAGTCTAAAGAAAAGTCCAATAAGGATTCCTCGGAGAAAATTTCTATTTGATTCAATTGGACTGAACTGAAAAGAGGCAAACATGAAAAGGACATAAATCTTAAATTTAAATATTTCAGATTAGGTAAATTAATTTCTCTACTCAAAAATACTTTCATTTTGTCAAATATAGTTTCTGGACTGTTGGTGGCAAATCGGACAGGTCTAAAGGAAAGTCCTGAACTGCAAAATCGGACAACAGTTGAATTTCAGCTACTTGGACTGAACTGAAGAGAGGCAAACATGAAGAGGACATGTCTTTTAATTGTAATTTTTTAAGTTGGGCAAGTTAATTCCTCCATTAACAGCAACTTTTACGTCTCTTAACAAAAGTTCTTCGACTGATGGTGGAAATTTGGATATATCCAAAGCATAATCCCCAAAGTCAATTCTTTTATTGCTTCCATCCGATTGGAAATGAATAACTGATGGTAAACATTCAAGGGAGTAATTGCAATTGATTAAATTCGAATCGAAGATTTCTAGCAAAACATTCAACGAATCTTGGGATTCCAAAATCGCAAAGCGTTTTCTATTGTCCAGCATTTCCTGTACTTTTCTGTTTCCAAGTCTCCACTCCAAGACCAATAAATGACCGTAAACCAATTCCTTTGTCACTTTTTCAATCAATTCCAAAACTCCCAACGTCAACAAATAATATTCATTTCGCTCTTCTATTTCTTCTCTAGACAATTCTTCCATAAGTTTCTTACCTTCCGAAAATTGTCCATTCTTCTCCAGGCAAATTGCGTAATTAAATTTCGTGGTGTTTGTCCTCATTTCTTCATCAATAAATTTGGCTAACTGAACGGACTCTTCAAATCTATTTTCTTTTAATAATTTTTGGAGTTGTCTTTGGTCAATCAATTCCGCTTTGACTTTTGGAAATTCTTTTTGTAAATCGTCGTCTGCATATTTAGAGAACGGAATTAGTTTGTATTCGAGAAATCCTCTGCAACGTAAAATCTTCCTCAGCGTTTCTTTCTCCGTTTTTCTTCCGTTATGACGTATCACTTGCTGCAATAATCGATGGATCCCCAAAATAGTTTTGGATTCTCTGTCTGCCCACTTTAAAGAGTCAATTTCTGTTTCATCAACTTCAATGTTGTCTGGTGTAGTTGAAGTAATTAGGGAATAAGTGGTTAGTAATTCGATTGCCTTAAATATTTCAGAATTAATTAGTTCACTATTTACATTTGAAGAATAATTAAAAATGTTTATCAAAAAGAGAGCATCAACTTCATCTGGTCGAATGTAACCAAAAATATTTAAAATCTCTTTGGCAAGATTTCCAAATTCTTCTTTGGCAATTAATTCCAAAGTAATTTGGAAACTTCCGTTTATTGTCCTTTCATAATCATCAAATTTTGCGTCAACAATATTTTCTAAATCTTTTGCACTCGTCTTTTCAATATAATCTTGTAAATTAATTTTTCCCTTGTTCAATGCTGTAGCAGCCAACTGCATGGCCAAAGGGAGATTGCCAAGAAGGACACATAATTGCTTCAGTTGGTAATCCGTAAACTCAATTTCGGGTATTAAATTTTCTTTGAAGAATTCTACACTCTCCATTTCTTCAAAAATGTTCAATTCGAACAGAGGAATGTTTCCATACCCGATGTTTTCAGTTCCCCAGTCCATACTTCTGGAGGTTATCAGACAATAGAAGTTATTTCTTTCTTTCGGAAGGACGTTCTTAATTCCTTCGTCTCCTCTATAGTTTTCTGCGTTATCAAATACCCAAAGACATTTAAAATCTTCCAGAACATCGTAACTCTTCCTTGAACAATCGTCTAAATCAATCAACTTGTCTAAATGCTTGACATCCAAATCTCTGACCAATTTCTTAAAGGATGTCAATAAATTTCCTTCGCCACAATCGATCCAAATCACGTGTTGATATTCTTTTTCGTATTCATGTGCATACCAGTTGGCAGTTAGGGTTTTACCTACTCCACCCAATCCTGTCAATTTGGAAGCAGCCTCCGATTCGCAAATTACAACCCTGCGGTTTTCATTTGTTGAAATTATTTCATGTAATTTTTCTACCAGCAATTTGTCTCCGAATTTCCTTTTGTAAAGAGATTTAACCAAAAGTTTCTTTTCAGGCCACCAGGTGGTTTTCAATATTTGTTGAAGTCCTTTGTCGTTTTTTAACCTTTTTGATGCTCTCAATGTTGTTGCTTTTGAAATTTTCCTTGGTGACACAGGTCTTAATTTTTTGGATTTATTTCCCTCCAAAATTTCTATTTCTAAGGATATTGTGGTTGATTCTTCAAGTTTTTTGGCACAGTTATTATTATTTGTTAATCTCAGAATTTCAATGAACTTTTTTAGAGCCAAATCCTTTTTTTGCAACAATGACAACAGTTTTGAATTTTTATCAAGATCGGTGGTTTTCGATTCCTGGAGAATAGAAACATAAAAACAAATGAAAATGACGAAATACGAATTAAAAAGAATTGCGACTTACAATTTCTTCTTTCTCATTTTGAGAAATGATTTTCTCTTGCAGCAGATACAACAAAATTTTCGTTAAATTGGTTATATTTTCAGCTAAATAAACCAAATTTTCAGTAATTGCTCCTTCAGTATTCATTTTAACTTCTTTGGCTTTCAAAGGTGTACTTATCTGTGTCTCCTGTGTGATGTGTTGTTCTCCTGTTTACAGTCGCCATTTTCAGTATCATTTTATCTTTCGTAATTCCTGTGCAAACACACAAGCGATGCAATGAGGGATTAAGGGATATTTATTATAATTATAGGCAAATAATTAAATAAGGTATGCAGACTGCAGTTAAACAATATAACAGATAATTCTATACATTTAAGGAAGAAATTATAATATAAACCATTGTTATATAGAAACATCACTTTGTGCCATAATTTTTGCGATTACCACACAATTCTTTACGCAAGGTGGTATATGAATGAACTTGCTTTCTAATTGCGGTTATGCCAAATTCTCGGAATCGTGAGGGGCGATGAAAAACTTCTCAATCAAAATATCACTAAGTATACAAATCTTACATAAAATATTTTCGGTCCTTTCAAAATCAAAGAAATTAAAAGTATTATTAACCGACCGAATGTAGTAGTAGTATTTATTTCTTTATTATTTAATTACATCAAAAGTATAATATTTATGAAGCGTTGTAATTATAATACGCTGGTAAAAACCCAATACATTCATTAATTGTAATAAAAGAATACATAAGAGATAAAATAGATGCATACATTTATTTTACCCTTTTGAATCGTGGGCTGCCATAATTAAATTGTACAGGTAGTAAAGGATTCCATACATGCTACTTTTAAATTGAACCCTAAAGGAGATCTTTTTATGTAATTATATTTATCAGTATGAAAAGGCATCACAGTTTTCAAATATTAGTTTCAAAGCACAAATATATTTTCATAAGGTACCCCCAGGGTGGTTAATTTACTAAAAATATATTATTCAAAATTTAGAACGCATAAAATACTAATTAGTCAGTTAATCTCTCGATCAATTTTACCTGGAGAGAACCGACTTTGACATTAAGAAAAATTATTTTACACTTAAAATCTTGATTATTGTGTTTAATCAAAGTGCCGCTAGCTCTAATAATATAATAGTGGTATAGTATATATCTGAAATGTGGAGTCTGCCATTGGGATCTTGGGCGCTATACTTGAAAAGTTGTGTTTAATAAAGTTTGTGAGATTTTTTCAAAAGATTACCTGAGGGAAAATAGGAGACAATATTTAAAAAGGTGAGTTGAAATCGTTATTTAGTGCTTTATTCTTTAAAATTTACAGTCAATAATGCAAAAGTAATTGGTATTTTAATTTCATCATCGTAAGAAACGAAGTGGCGACAATTAACTTTATGGAAATTGTGCTTTAAATCTGTGATGACTTTTCTTTTCATGTAGGCATTTAACACAAGCGAGGCCAATAGTTATAGCAATAAGGCATTAAATTGTTTTTGTATTATATAATTTATGTCCATAACATATCAAATAATATATCAAATCACAAATAAAAATAGTGTAAGAATCGGCATCAGCATCACACTAAAATGTTATATATTTATGAATTAAATAGTCAATAAGATGCCACAAGGATGAAACTGCCAGAATTCTATACTTTTTAAATCAACACATTATAAAGCCTATTTGCATTGTAACTGAAACTCTATTAAATGCGTTTATTTGTCCTTTTTATCACTTAGTAACTGAGAACGGTTCAATTGAGATCCAAAAAGCAAAAATAAAGTTATAATCTTGATTTTGTGTCATCAAAGCTTATACTTGTGCTTGTGTTGAATAAAGTTCAAAAATTTCTAAGTAACTTTAGTGTAAATTATCAAATGTATTCAAAAAAAGACTATATTCAAGTACAAAAACACTACTGTGAAAATTGTATGTATAATATAGGTATTTATTAAATTAAATGAAGTACATAATATTGTATTAATATTTATCATACGCTGGCTTAGAATGTGTTAGTATTCTTTATCAATATGCGTTGCATAAGTACAGTATAGGTAGGATATACAATTATTCATTTGGTGATAAACAGCATTTCCGTAGAAATGTCATAAAAAGCATTGTAGGTATTTACTCCACTTTTAATAATACAATTTCAAGAACATAATATCGTCACAAGAGGAAAACCTCAAATAAATCGTTTAGTGTAACTGATTCAGGTTTGCTCCTTTATTGCATACAGTGCAACCCAAGTGTAAATAAGTTTTTTAGTTTTTACAAAATATCTATAGAGCTTTACAGAAAAAAGCATAATTATTTTAGGATTTAAATGACTCTAGAGGTTTTCACCTTTTTACCAAAGAAATTTTAATAAGTCGAATTTATATGCAGTTTAATGTCTTTCTTTTGTGGACATTGAATAATTCGGTGCTTGTCTTCGCTGGGATACGACTTTATTTTTATCGCCCTGTACAAAACGTCATTGTGACGTAAAGGAATTATAGACCTTATTGTTTGTTCATTTCGTTTTGATTTCATCAGATTTACTATTTTAAGGTGTGTAAATAAAACTTTAATTGCCTGTTATCTGAATATTGTGAAAAGATATGTTGGCGTATTTTGGGGAATTGGCAAGTCTTCTTCGAGTGGATCCTATATCCATTGATAATAAAGTGTTTAAACTGCATTACAAGTTCACTGCCAGTATATTAGTATTATTTTCTGTTTCCATTACCATCAAACAACAATTTGGCGAGCCTATCGTTTGTCTACCAGATATTGGGGAGGTCAAGAAAAGTGACGAATATTACAAAGTATTGCAAGTTTTATTAATATTCATTTGCAGATCTTAGAATTTGCTGAAAATAAATGAGAATGAGAGTTGATTTACATGGTACAATTATTTTATACGGGATTAATTTGATTTACTAAATTTTTAGGCGATAGATTCATACTGCTGGACATCAAACACTTATACTGTTAATGAACTACTGAATGGAGAAGTTGGTAAGAAAAATTTCTTGAGGGCCCCAATAAGGCTGAATATAAGCATAAATACTGTTTTCCGCAAATGGAAATCGTAATTTTACCAAAAATATCATAAGTAGTATTATTTTTCGACAAGTATTCAGTTTTTCAGAAGAAATATTGCCAATTTACAGTTATTTTATTTTTATTTTCCGAGGTTGCAATAAAAATATGTACAATGTAATGAAATATGTGTAATAAACAATATCTACTGTGGAAAAATGGATAATTTTGTTTGGAGCCACGATAATTGTAATAAAATAAGATAATTATAGCAAAATAATTGTGAAAAATAACGGTTTTCATTTGTGGAAAACTGTATTTATGCACCTATAATCCTGTTAAAGTGCAACGAAGCCCTTAATTACTTTAATTTGCATTTGAACAGGGGTGTCAGTACTTGCTCCTGGAGTAGGTCAGTTTACAGGAAGTGAAAAGACAACAATTCACAAGTATTACCAATGGGTGGGACTGGTACTTTTTATTCAAGCGATTGCGTTTTACGCTCCGCATTTTCTATGGATAGTGTGGGATAACGGAAAGATGAAAATGATATCCAAAGACTTGATGTCTGCTGCTTTAGATGAAGATATACAAGCTACAGCAAGAAAAAACTTGAAGTTTTATTTCATGGGACACCTGGGCTATCAAAATCTTTATTTCTTCCGTTTTGTGTTTTGCGAAATACTCAACTTCGTCAACATTATCACACAGATTATTTTAACCGATATTTTCTTGGGACATGAATTCACAAATTACGGGAAAAGTGTGTTTTCCTTCAACAAATATGACAAAAGGCAAGTTTGGCCTATGGACAAAGTGTTTCCCAAAATTACCAAATGTCAGTTCAGTAACTACGGTCCGAGTGGAAATATCATTCCAAATGATATTATTTGTGTCATGCCTCTGAATAAAATCAACGAATACGTTTACGTCGTTTTATGGTAAATTACATTTATTGGAAATATTTGGTATGTCTTAATTTCTTGATTAAAATCAAAAAAGTTAGTAAAGCCTAAAAACAGTTATCCCTTTGGCATCTTTGTAAAATTCCAACCTCATCTTTTGTAAGAAATACTTGATTGGTTTTTGGTTAATTAGATTGCTTTTATTGTAAAAAACCATTTCTTTTTGCTTTTTTACTAAATTGGATTGTTTTTATTCCAAAAAAGCATTTCTTGCCTCTCTTTTGAAAAATTGGGTTAATTTTATTCAAAAAAGCTTTTCTTGCCGATCTTTTGAAAAATTAGATCGCTTTTATTCTACAAAAGCATTTTTTGCAAAATTAGATTACTTTTATTTGAAAAAAGCATTCCTCTTTGATTTTTTGCCAAATTGGATTGCTTTCAATTTAAAAAAGCATTCCCTTTGGCTTTTTGCAAAATTGGGTTGCTTTTATTCTAAAAAAGCATTCATTTTCGCTTTGAAAGCAGCAGTTTTTTTAAAAAGTATTTGTTTTTTTCTTGTAGGTTTTGGTTCATTACTGTTGCTTGTTTCTCTGCTGCCGGTCTCATCTTTAGGTCAGCCGTCATTTTGTTTCCCCCAATTCGATCACTTTTATTGTCGAGAAGAACTGTTTGGACAATGAATGACAGAGCTCGTTTAGACTACATTGTTTCTGAGTTGCATTTGGGTGATTGGTTTGTTTTGTACCAACTTGGAAGAAATATCGACAAATTAGCCTTCAATGAATTCATGAAAGATGTTGCCAATAGTCTCGAAGAGCGGACTGATCAAATTGAGGAAAATGAGAAAACAGCGTGGTTATCAACGATGAATATTCCAAGACTTAGTATTGCGTCTACAAAACAGTTTCCTCAGGCAGGTAAATTAAGCGATACTCTTTTAAGGTGACAATTCTAAAAATTACCGGAAAACACTATTTTAATTCCACCTTACTGGTTATTGTTGTAATTCATTTTAGAAAATGTAATTAATAAAGCTAAACTCTTAAGTACTGGTTATTGTTAGGATATTTTTTGGTCAATGAAGTTTACTGTACTTAGCACTTGCTACCTAGCTACAAGCAGATAAACAATGAACAAAGATTTCTAATGCATTAATATTTTAATACTCATTAATTTTGAATCTGCCGTATACATCATTACATATTCTTAGAAATTCCTGTCATATATCGGGTTCAAAACACCTAATGCCATAAAAAGTTATTTTTTAAGAATAACAATGACATTTGCAGGATTGCAAAAGCATTCTTATTAATGCGAATTATTATGGTAGTGCTGTATTAAAAAAGTAAAAATTACGACCAATGCATTATTGAAACCGAAATTTTCAAACTGAAAGTAAAATTGCAAGCTCGTAATACTTGATTGATTGTTGTGCTTACAGTGACAGTCACCACTAGAGACAAAACAAATGGCGAACGGTGCTATGGAAGCATTTTCTGATTGGCTGAAAATTGTTTTCCTCTGGGGTGATTTAATGTTACTATTTGTCAAGTTTCTAAAATTCTTCGAACGTCAACCTGAATTCGAAATAATAGGAGTACAATTAAAGTAAGTAGTACATAAGAATTGGCAAAGTAATAGTGCTCCTATTATTTCGAATTCAGGATGACGTTCGAAGAATTTCAGAAACTTGACAAATAGTAACAGTAAATCACCCCAGAGGAAAACAATTTTTTTGATCAATGTGAATAAATCTCCAAAAATCAAGCCAATCAGAAAATGCTTCCATAGCACCGTTAGCCACTTGTTTTGTCTCTAGTGGTGACTGTCAGTGTAAGCACATCAATCAAGTATTACGAGCATACTCTTGCTATTGCGCCTGACTATCTGTGATTAAGGCTGAGTCTACCCATTTAAATTGCAAATCTAAATTCCATGTAACTCAAATATTTGACCGAATTTGAATTAGGTGTGGCTACTTTGAAATTCTCCAACTCTTTACCGAGGGACCATAAAATTTTAAATACCTTAAAATATAACTTTTATTCCAATTTGAAAAGTTGAAATCACAAAAATTTGTTCCTATCCTTATAACATGGTGAGACAGATAAAACATGATGGCTATTGTAATTGAAGATATATTTTTTAAAAACAAAGGCTATGTGGTCCCTACATAATTTCATGATCAAATAAAGTCATGATCAAAGTTTCAAAAAATCCATAAATATGGATTTTTGAAAATTACATTGAAAATCGAAGCCAATGAGTGGTGGCAACAGCGAGCACACCTGAATATATTTGAGTCAACTCACGCATTCCATATGAAATTATGGAGTAATTGCAGTAATACAGAAGAAGTAACAGGTAGTACTTTGTACATTGTAGCATTCTGATACCACTAGTTTACTGACATTGTTAAGAATGAGTTAGAAAATAATATTCCTGATAAAATGTCCTTCTGAGATGAACTAAATTAAACGCTTCTAATTTCAATATCTTCTACGCACATCATTATTGATAACAGAAACAGTTTCATGATTTACAACGAACATGGTCTATCTCAGTACTCTAATTTTCCCTATATGCACACTGACGGATAGTTTATTTTTGATTAAAAAGATTCCTATTTTACTTAAAATTCACAAAAAGACATTTCCTCTTAATTCTGCCAAAAATATTTAATTTTCATCTTACTTGACAACAGCAGGTCAACACAGCAACACAGCAGCGATCAACACAGCAGATCAACACAGCGGCGATCACTTGGTCCACTCGCTTACTGATTTGTTTCCTGTCAAAAAAAATTTAGCTATCTGATCAAGTCTGTCAAAAAAATTGACGATCCGATCAAGTCTGTCGTTCGAAACTTTGCTTCCCAAGTCTCTTCAAAATTGCCATTTTTTAGTGTCTCTGCAATAAACGTAAGGCAAAGACTACAAAAAGTAAACATATCTGTTACAAACAGAATTACAAAAGACATTGACTAATCACGTAAACAGATTCTTTGCGTAGTTAGAAAAAAAACATCTACTAGTAAGCACAAAAAAAAACCGTTTGGATACAATGCAATATATAATAAATTTTTGTATCGTCGTATGTAAATAAAATATAGTCTTGATCTGAAAAGGATCCCAAAAGTTTACTGCGATAGAGAATTGAATAGTTTTTTGTTTTTAAAACCATTTGTTCGGTTATCAGTGTATGTCGGTTTCCGAGATAAAGCTTCCAGGATTGCGGTTTAAAAATTACTAGTGAAATTATAAAATTCTAGAGTAGATTTTATTGACAGACTGTGAGGTGACTTATGATTAGGGATCTGTAACATAAAGGATTTGTAAATACATTTTGAAATTAGTCGTCCATATTTTTTAAAAAGAACACGTGATAGTTGATTTGGATTCATGGTCAACTATATTGAGACACTACTTTCACTACATCCATGCTAGTATGAAAAAATTTCATACTGATTCTTTGGTGTAAATTGTTAAGATTAAGAAGGATTATGCACAATTATTACCATGGTTAACGAATGAAATTATTAAAAATATTATTTATATCTGGGCTAATCAGAAAAGGCAATACATCCAGAAATGCCATTCAGGAAAAATGAATAGTAGGATGAGGGGTAGACACACATGACCATTGACAGAAAGAAAAGGAGAAGTTTGAGTACAGGTAAAAGATCCAAGAAAACTCAAGCACCCTTGAAAGTGAAGATGATGAAGATGATACTTTCGACAGCACATCAGTGACTACAAAATAATTGAAACCAAAATAATTGAATAATTGACAGTGGCGGAGGGTGTTGCTCCCACGCACAATTCGCCTGTTTTGTCAGAAGACATATCATCTACGGAGTCGGGGGATATTCATAAAGATGCTCCTCATACGGTTGTTTGGTCTGAAGACGAATCATCTACGGCGTCGAAAGATTTTACCCAATATGCTTTTCATACGATTGTTGTGCCAAACGAATCATCTTCGTCGTCGGGATATTTTACCCAAGATGCGTTTCCTATAAATGAATCCCCTCTAGCTACTCAATCAATCCCGATTAGTTCTGAAACCCTACGAATGACACCTGAGGACATTAAGGAATATGTTTCAAAACCGGAAAAATTTATCAGTACAAACCATCATCGTCGGAAATGAGGGTAATTGCAAGCACATGTATAACAATGCGAAAATAAAAGTTGCAAAAGTTAAGCAATTTGATGTTGAATAATAAATCGCGCATCGTCATTTTCGGTACTGAACTTCAAGAATTCTATGAGGCAATTGCAGGCCAGTTTAGCCTGCCCAGCTACTTGGACTTCGGTCGCAAATTGTTAGAACGGGCAACTAAAGCGCATAATCACGATTCTGTGACATATGACAGGATCGGTTTTCTGCCCGGCTTAATGGGCATGAAGAGCAATTCATAGGAAGTTTCAAATAGTCGAATAGTGCGGGGTATACCTCCCGGTATTCCAAACCCTGTTTGTCTCTTGTAATATAGTTTG
>JABJWA020000251.1:0-24550 GCA_020352615.2 Yoshiicerus persimilis | reverse complement strand
GAGGCAGAGGCAGAGGCATTTTGCATACAATGATACTATACACAACATTTGTAGTTTTGCATTATTCCTTAGTAACTTAGTATTCTTATAGTCGAGTCCTTACTTATACATACATTGCATTACCACCACTTGCCCATGTAATGTACAAAGTAGCGAAGGTAGGCAGGTACGATTGTATTATCTGCAAGCACATTTATTAAGGCTGATTCTAACCACAGAGATCAGATTTTAAATTCTGTGATTAAGAAATGACCTTGAACTTACAGATAATCATAAAGCATGTGTCTGTGTCTACCAATAATAGTAAACAAATAATCAGCTGTATATTATATGCTTTATTTATTTAAATATTCATTTCATTTCACCATATTCTGTACTTAAGACTCATTTCAGGTTTCCCCGAAATCCCAAAGCCATTGAGTAGTAATTCCTCATTGGCTTCGATTTTCAATGTAATTTCCAAAAATCTACAATCGAGGATTTTTTGAAACTTTGGAGGATCATAATTTACAAATTTGAAAAGAGGACAAAAATTTTAAAAAAGGATCACAGTCTTTGTTTTCTGAAAATATATCTTCAATCATTATCACCATCTGTCTTACCATGTTATAAGGATAGCAACAAATTAGAATAGAATAGAATAGAATAATTGCTTTATTGTCAGGCCAATTATCAACTCAGAATAACAATCCAAACTGTTTTCCAAATCACGACAGTTACGAAGATAATTTATTACGAAGATACGAAGATATGTTACGAAGATAAATACGAAGATAAATTCATATGATTTTAACTTTTCAAATTGAAATAAAAGTTATATTTTAAGGTATTTAAAATTTTGAAGCCCGGTGGTCCCTTGGTAAAGAGCTGGAAATTTTCAAAGTAGCCACACCTAATTCAAATTCTGCCAATCTATGAGTTACATGGAATTTAGACTTTCAATGCAAATGGGTAGAATCAGCCTTAAGACAAACGTACAGTAAAGCAATCAACTCCTCGTCGAAACTCGAAACCTGTCGAAACTAAAAATTTCAATCCTATCTATAATATAATAAGTATTATCCCATCTACCTACATATTGTTATTGCGTTATTGCGTACTATGTATTTTTGTACAGTAAGTTGCAAAAGCTAGGTTGTAGAGTAAACTAATGTAGCAACAATTTTAGACTCCTTGAAATGAGTGAATGCCAAAACAAAAAATATAAATACATAGTTGTTCTATATTTAATAACTGAAATTGCCTTATTTTAACACACAGTAAAGAAATGCCCAAAATATACAGCATCAACCTCTTCAGGTTAACTAACAGAACTTTATGTTCTGACAGGCATGGGATAATAATGCAATTTATCCAGTGACCAGAAAATATTATCATTATTCTTAAATATTGCTCATTGGTTGCTAGTAGATATATGTTCGTTTTATTATTTGCTACGTACTGTGCATCAAGCGCCTATAGCTGTAGCTCTGCTGTTACTTGCTGTTGCTGTCCATATTATTATGTCCATGCCATTGCATAGTGTCTATGTCTATACGCAATATACAGGGCGTACATCGTATATTGTACATTCACATTTTATAAACAGTACTTGCACTTACATTTTAGATACTTACATCTCTTCGAATGTTCGAATAGAATGAGATGTATGAGGAGTAGAGTCACATCACGGTCACGCCACGGTATCATCACAATCACTTACGTACGCGTACGTAGAATGTAATATTACCTGAATCTGAATACCCAACAACGTGGAGGATTTCATCTGCCACACACACAAATATGACGTTTACAATTCTGCCACACTAATTTAAAGGTTTATCGGGCATGTTTCTCACTGCGCTTAAAATGTTGTGTTCATTGCGTTTAATAAGGAAAGGGTTATAATCGTAACTAATAAATTTATTATTGAGTGTCACAAATAATTGTGAACTAATAAAAAAGTAAATGCCCTAATAAATTTTTTTTAAATGCACAAATGCTTTATGCAACCCACTAAAGGCAGCCCCACAACTAGTCACAACACAACGTCCCATCTTTAATGACAATCACACAAATAAATTATGGAATGCACTGAATGCGCTAATAATGAATGGCTGACCGGAAAAGGGGTGTATCCATATGTTTCTATAGATTACTTTGATTTTCTTGTTAGGTTTCCCCGTGTGGAGACCCCAAATTGCCTCACATGTAGAAATAAAAATCCCAATAACAATATAGGCATATTGGGCATAATATATCTCATTTCATAAAAGATATTAAACTCGTATAGTAACTACAGGGTTACAGTAAAAATATCAATGAATTTTAACCCTTTCGCCCGCGAAAAAAATCATATTTAATATTTCCAAGAATACCCTCTTTCATAAAGCAAAATATTGGTCAAACAACTTAATAGACATTTTTAGCGAGCCAGAGGCTTACGTATGAAGTATGGAACTGTGTCGTCTAGCTGTCGGTATGCATGTATGTTGACGCCATAACTCTCTATTTGCCCAATTTGGGTAAAACTCCGGATTTTTTGACTTATCTCAGCAAGGTTAGGAACCCCATTGAAAGTGGGTGTGGTCAGCCCACCACTTTCTTAGATACCGCGCGCTCACTTTGTACTTAATAAGCGGTAACGGCGGTAAGCTAACTTTTTAGGTGTATCTTTGTAGCTTTTGCCATGGTAAAATTCAATATTTTCAAGTTTCTATGAAAAATACTAATTAGAACAGGTATACAGTTCTGATCAGCGTTGTGTACACTTTGATGGCTGTCGTGGTCATGGAAGCATTCTCTCATTGGATGCAAATGAACAAAAGTGACGTAATTTATTTAATTGTGGGCCATAGTGATTTGTTAATTTGTTTCTATGATCACGAATTTTATTTTCAGTCAATCAGGGGCCCCACATTTAAATAAATTCCGTCATTTTATTCATTTTTCACCCAATTAGAGAATGCTTCCATGACTACGAGTGCCACCGAAATCCACACAACGATGAGAACTGTAAGTTAATATGGAAAAAGTTCACTTTCTTAAAAGGGAATAACTCCAACATTAAACAAGTAAATGTAAATGTGAAAATGTAGAAAGAATCTCCATTTCATTGGCAAAATTCTCAACTGTTGAATTTTTGATTTATCGCCTGTGCTTTGAGAAAAAAGTAGTTAAAAAAAGCCAACAGTGTGAACCAATGTAGTTCGATTCCTACTGTTGTCTTTTTTAAACTACTTTTTTCTCAAAGCACAGGCGATAAATCAAAAATTCAACAGTTGAAAATTTTGCAAACGTAATGGAGATTCTTTCTACATTTTCATATTTGCATTTACTTCTTTAATGTTGGAGTTATTTGCTCTTTACTAACTACCACGCTAACTAATAGCTTTTCAGTTTCCAAAATGGCGCTCAGCTCTCAACCTATTTTCGTCATTAGACACTTTCCAATTTTGTTCTCTACAACAATGGCTAAGAGATTTGATGCACTTCTGTGATGTGAACAACATTCTATGGGAAGAAAGTCCAAGAGTGAAAGCTGGCGGCGGAAACATTTGGGGCAACGGTGGTAAAGGCGACAAAAACTGTTTTCGCTGGTGGCCGCTGTCTAAATTCAGTTAATTCAGCCGAAAGGAAAAGCTTTCCCATGACTTTCGTCAATATATACTTGGAAACAGTTCGACATTCATCATTGTCTCCGTCTTCGTCAACTGCATAAACACTTTGTTTATGTAAACAATAATTTTCTATCCGGATTTTCACTGATGTTGATAACAGAATCACTTGAGTGAGTAGCATGAGCTTAAATCTTTTTGCATGCTAAAAAAGCAAGATATAATATAGTTGTACCATACCGCACCTCTAAAGTCAATTATTAGTGAAGTATAGCTGAGGGCTGAGAACGATGCCCATCTCTGGAAATGACACCTTGGGGAGCGTAGAAATACTAAGAGGACGTTTTTTCGACAATTTTTGCTCCCCACCCCATTTTTGATGACTACTTCGCAGCATTTAGCCATCTTGTAGCATATAAGGTGAGGACATTTCGGGTACCCTCCCTCCTCATTTCGGGTAAAGTGGTATGTACGCATATGGTATCGCAGTGTATGTACGCTTCCTTGCTATGCTGAGTTGCTGAATGCTGAATGTTTTAAATTTATGCTTGTTGCATTGCTTCTGCAATACAGCGTTCATAATAATATTTATTATTGTGGGCATGTGCTTTGTGATATTGTGAGCATTGTGCGCCGACTTGCTTCTTTGTAGTTGCAGTGTTCTGAGTTCTGAGTCTTCTCTAACACTTCTAAGCCTCATTCATTGACCCTATTATTATGTAAACAAGGGGAAGAGATTGACACCTCATCGGCAATCGGCAATACCAGGTATGTACAATCAGTCATCAAGAATTAGAGTAACACAATTAGTAATACATACTATTAAATGGGATTTCATTTAAGACTATTCCAACCTCGGAAAGGTATAAAATTGTTTGAATTGGAGACTCTTGAGTTGACTAATTATTATTCAAGCAATTTTTTAGTATTATATTATTTAATTTGATTTTGATTTTACCGTTTTCGTAAATACATTTCGTTTAATAAATGTTTATTCTAGTTCCACTTGCTGTTTAATATACACGTCATTGAGCCGAGCCTAGTTAAGTTGGGGCCTGGAGCTTACAGCTAATTACGTGAGAGCAGTCAATAGTCATATAGTCAATATCAAAGAATGCCGGTTGTTTCTTTTGGATACATGGATCAGCTTTGTTGGACTTTCGCCAAAAATAACCACAATGAGAGTCTACTTCCCCGACCTACCCCTGGCGAATCAGTAAGTGGTCTCTAACTTAACGCCAAAAGTTAATAAATTCACGCCTATTTTGAAGGGCCATTGTTTGAACTTAGAAATCCTAAAAATTGAAAATGTGCTCACTAATATTCAGAACATAAATGAAAACAGACCGCCATATTTCATTTTGGATGTTAAAACATTGATTTTAATTTTTAGACTGCATTATATTAGATATTTGACGTTGGTTTGAACGTTTATATTGAAATAGATTTTTAATGCTTTTGCAGTACATGTACATTGTGTTATTTCGAAAGTGTTGATATACACTTATACACCAACCAAGGCGTTAGAAATTAACAATCTAGCGCATTGTAATGGAAACTTGACAGTAGATAATTTGTGTCATTATTGTAAATAGATAATTAAGTAAGTATAATGTATTGTATTGCAATTGAATTTGAATGCTGATACGGGTTAGATGTGATAAGTAAGTAGGTAGTATATATAAGGATGTGATAACGAAAGCCGATAAGGTGTGGTATGCATGCCTTGTTCGCTGAATAGCAAAGGTTGCTGCCAAACTGACTTTTAGCTTATTCATATGAAACGTAAGAATTTAATTTGTTTTTGTGTATTTTTGTTTCATAATAATTACTGATTTTATTCTAACTATTACTACCTATTGTACTGTGTTCATACTTTTTTTAAGGTACAGTTTTCCAAAATAAGAAAAAGTAAAATTTTTTCAGGGATAAATCTTAATCACGCAATAATGACTTAAAGTTTTTGACAAGTTTTATTTGCGATTTGTTTTAGTCCCCCGACAGCAGCAAAAGTACATCTAGTAGCATGGCATTTGTCGAATATGAGCATAATAAAAATATGGAGAAACTTATGCAAGATTTGAACCTTTTATCACAACGAATGGGAATGCCTATTAAACAGGAGAATGGCCAAAGACGTTTTGGACCGCCCACGGATTGCAAAACAGTGCCCTCAAAGGGTAATATAAATTAAAAAATGTATTAACAACTAGCTACAGCCTTTTGTTGTAAACCATCTAATACAACAGCGACGTTACTCGTTTTACAGGGTGCGAAGTATTTGTCGGAAAAATTCCAAGAGATTGTTACGAGACTGAACTTGTACCTATTTTCGAAAGGGTAGGAAAAATCTACGAAATGCGTCTTATGATGGATTTCAGTGGAACAAATCGTGGATACTGCTTTGTACAGTATTGTTTACCAGCTCATGCTCAAGCTGCGTGTAAGGAGTTGAATCATTATGAAATTCGCAAAGGTAAGCTTTTTTGTTTTTGCAGTACTATTAAATTCAGAGCAGTTGACACAGCACCACATAGAAACCAGGGTTCAAAGAAATAATCGCAGAACCGACATCCGTCAAAAACTGATCAGATTACTATCTTTTCTTATACTTACCATGGCCTTGATTCCGGGTTATTTTTGCCAGTCCTAGTTGTATTATGAGATTATCATTTTGGCAATTGTAACAATAAAATTACTAATTGATTGTTGTACATTACTATTTTGGAAAATTATATTTGATTACCACGGTTCTTCTTTTTTGTGTTTGAATGAAAATGCAAGTAATAATTATTGTAAGCGTTTTCTAACCATTGTTGGCTTAAGCAAAGCACAGCAAAATTGTTCTTTTATTAAACAACTCAGTGGAATTCAGTGGGACGTGTTTTGGTATTTGAAAGCCCTGTGTATTTTCTTTCCGTGGGTGTTTGGGTTCCCACCAGCATTATCCTCAGAGACTTATTACTGCCGTACAATCAGCATTGACTAATTGACTTAAAACTTAAGGCTGACTTAAGGTCAGCTCTAGAGTCTCTGATTGGTCCTCTTCATGGTATATTAAGGCTTCAGTCTTACGTTTTAAGTCAATGCTGATTGTACGGGCCTTATGTTATTTGTAGTACATAATATACCCAACTTCGGGGTTTCAGGTTTCTATGCATTAATTATCTCAAAGTCCAACGTCAGTATAACAATCAACAATGCGACTTTCTGTCTTGTTTATTTGTCGTAGGAAAATCCATAGGAGTAGTGAAATCTGTTGATAATTGTCGCTTATTCATTGGAGGCATTCCAAAAGATAAAACAGAACATGAAATTCTTGACGAAATTTCACGAGTTACTGATGGTGTGGTTAAAGTAATCGTGTATTCTTCTGTTATTGATAAATCAAAGAACCGAGGATTTGCTTTCATCGAATATGAAAATCACAAGTAACACCTTAAACAATTTTACTTACCAGTGTTATTTTCCAAAGAACGACAGAATTGTATAAAATTACCGATTTTTCTTAGAGCTGCAGCAATGGCTAGACGTAAGATGATTCCTGGAAAAACTCTTATGTGGGGCGTCTCGATGTGTGTGGATTGGGCCGAACCCGAACCTGATGTAGATTCTGAAATTATGAGCAAGGCACTATTTGCATGCACACTGCACATTTTCTTTACAACACAAAACACACATGCATTTTGTACCATTTAGTTCGTCTGTTTCGTTTACGTGTTGATAATATTAATTTGTTAGCATTAACCATATTGATAATGAAGTAGCTATATGTTCTTCCCTTTAGCGTAAGGAACACCAATGACCAGTACACATGGTGGAGGTTTATCTATTCAGTTGTCTTAAATTAGATAGTTTTCTTTCGTTCTTTAACTATCTAATATTTTACTAATTTTACGTTAATCTGACTAACTATCTTGCAATTTAGTAGATTTGAAATGGGGGCTTAATTCATTTTTGCATGTTACACTAACGATCGTTAATTTCTTTGGAGTACAGTGTGAACAAAATTGTAGGTTTCACTTAGTGTCACCTCACCCCTATCATAAAGCCCAGCATAAGAAAATTAATTGCTAATGAAATGAAAGGAAATCATTCCGCTAACGGGGCGACGTAATACAAAAGTGAACCTGAGATTATGTTAACACTGTATTTACGGATATTAATAGATTATTCGCTTTTCTTTTCAGGTTCAAATTTTGTATGTGAGAAACTTAATGATGAGTACAACAGAAGATACACTCGCCAAACTTTTTAACGCTGTTTCTGAGGAAGGAGTGGAAAGGGTAATTCTGTCAACGTTTAACTCCTAAATTGATTAGTGTGAGTATCTATATGTATTGAACCATGAATTCCAAATAATTATTTTAGGTTAAAAAAATCAAGGACTACGCATTTATTCATTTCGTTACCCGTGAAAGCGCTGAATCCGCTAAAACCGCTATGCATGGAAAAGATATTGAAGGCTCACGTGTAGATGTTACTTGGTCAAAACCAATAGATAAAAATATTCATAAGGCTCAGAAAGCATTGAGTCGATCTCTGTACTCTCCAAGAGGTTTAACAAATGGATCTGTTTATGGTTCCCAAGTTTCTTATGTAACAAATCAAACTCAAGCTATAATGAATGGAAATGGCCAATATGGGTTTAATCCAATGTCACCTCACGGTGTTTTAAATCAAATGGATGGTGTTCACTATATAACACCGCAAATGCAAATGATTCCTGGATACCCATTAAATAATGGTGTTGCTCTTAGGTTAGTTTAAAATTAGTTAGTTTTTCCATTTTACTTTATACAAAACATTACAGAAACGCAATCGCTTGAATTGTTCTTATTTCATAGTATTGTATAGTATAGTAAATTATTTGCCTTTAACGGAAACCTTTTTCTATGTAGAAATAATCGTAATCGTCCAAACCGAAGCCGCGCTTCTGCTGGTGTTCAAGGAATGAGACTGCCATCGCAGCATAATATTCTTACTGCTCAAACTCCTCTATGCAATGTAAGTGTCTCGTACTCGTAGATAGCCGTTACGTCAAAACAGGAATTCCTGATGTAGGCCATTAGACAGTTCAAATTCAATGAGCATATTATTTTTCTTGTAGGAAAATGGTTACGAGGTTATTTCGTATCTTGGAACTTCTGGGTTAATTCAAGAGCAAATGTATTTTCCTCCATACTCAACAATAGTTGCTCCAAATGCAAATGCACAGCCAATGTATGGAATATGAATTTTATAGTCTAACTCACAGTACAAGGGACTTCAGGAGCTGTTGTTTTACGCTTTGAAATTATCGAAGCAATTTTGAATGAATTTTTAATTTTTAGGTGCATGTGCACAGTTATGTGCCCCTGTTACACTTATATTTTACCCTGTAGATTACTATCTGCAAATCCAATTGAATATACATTGAAAAGAGTCCGCATCAATAGTATGTTTTACATATTTACTAGGAACATAATTTCGCCATTTTATCGTTAAATTGAATTGAATAAAATTAATATTTTCTAGTCTGCTTAAAATAGGCATACACACGCATTGATAATATTTAGAATGTACAAGAAATTGCATTTTTAGCTTTAGATAGCGTGTCGGGACAATTAATCTGACTTCTATCATTAGTGCAGTGCAGACTGAAATGAATTCAATGTGCAATAAATTATTACATACATGGTGCATTATTGTATTAAATAAAATGCAATACCATGTAACAAATTAATTCGACTTTTATGGTTTTTAACTTTAACCTACCGTAAATTTAATGTACGTATGTAGAATGAATAAATTATTATATGTTCCGTATGTTTGAAAATATATTTATTGAAAATATATAAATAAAGATACTTTAACCAAATAACCCAACAACATGTCTTAATTTGATGAATTGTCATCATCCGTAAATGACAGACGAAGAAGGTTTGATAGTCCTGCCCAAAATCTTAGTACCGGCATATTAAGTAATTTGTCCATAGAATATTTGCAACCATTTCCATAATGTTGCTGACAGCTATTTAGCCCATAGGCCTGGCCGATATCAGCTGCGCTGTTATAGATTCTGTAAAGACTTTTTGGATTTACTGAAGTTTGTGTTCCATTTTCCATACGGTCATTTCCATAGGATAGAAATGCTGGCAAGATTGGATCTCGCAGTCGTCGAAGAATCATATCAGAAAGTGGGTAATATTTTTCCGGTTCGGCCGAAAATTCACAAACAGCTCTTATTTGGCAAGATGACTCTGGTAACTGTATCCGAAATAGTCAATTAAAAATGTCGCGTGCATTATAATTACAATGTATCACCTCATCTTGCACAGGAATAATTTATTATTTTTTCCTGCACACATGGGCATAATTTATTGTGCTTTGGAAGTAACAATTTATGTCAATAAAAGCTGTCATTATTTGGGAATCATTATTTACGTACCTCCAGCAGATGAAAATAGGTTGAAATTTTATTAAGATGGTGTTGCACAGCAGGAATATCATGATAAGTTTCTATTATTTCATTTTCTATGTCGGAACTTCTTCGCCTCCTCCATTTGTTAAATAAATTGGTCATAGACGGCAAAAGTATTATGATTGGAGTAACTATGAGAAAACCAACATTAAACTGTGCTTCCAAATTTACAGTAATGTAGCGACGGTGACGTTGAAGCTTTTCCCCTTTAGGTATTTCCATTATTCCAGAATGAAGCTCAGCTAGCTCCGAAATATGCCCCAGTGTTTGTGAATCTGAACTACTTCCGTAATTATATGTCGATTCTACAGTCGAAGCTGCGGTCATTTGCAAAATCACTGGAAATACGAATAGAATGGCTTTTCTAAAACTCGTATGCTTCGACATTTTCAACTGATATATCGATTGCACTCTCTTTGATACAAACAAGAGCTCTGTCAACGAACTAACTGTTTTATAAGTGATGCTAAGAGCAAAGGAAATTAACCGATACATAATTTATAAGTTATGTTTTTAATTGTTAAGAATGTAGGTTTGTGTTTCAATTCTAATTTTAAAGTTCTGCCAGAAAAGTGACCTCGTTTTGCAACGTTAGCGTTTAGTTGTAAACACTTTGGTAAATGAATATTTATTTGTCCTCCCACGGTTGCTAATTATATCTTGCCAGTTCCTTTTAGAGACAAATAAGTATATATATTATCACCCCCACCCCTTCGAATTTCAACTAAATAGTGCATGCATCCAAGATCCAAGTCAATGCCAAGTTCACAGTTAACAACCGTCTATAATAGAAACCGGTACGTATGTTAATGCTCATTAACAAAAGGAGCGAAGTCTCCCTTTATGTGAACGTGATGTCTGTTAGTTATTTAGTTAGCTAGTTATTTAATGAGTACATCACATATCTCAGGAAGGCATTGAAATATTTTGATGAAAATTTCAGTGGGATTTTTATGCCTTTTTATGCCTTTTTATCTAAAGCCGTAAAAACAATGATGAAACATGCACTTACACAACAAATATTCAGAAAAAATATTTGTATTATTTGTAATGCGTAAAATCTGTCTTATAATAAGTTGCAGTAAAAATGACATTGGTTTTGACATATACAAAATGTAAGTTTTACATTTAGGGTTCAGCAACTTGATACCAGGAAAGCGAACGTTTTCGAATGATATATTACCCGATGGATTAGGATTAACAATGCTCAAGCTGCAACTGCAACAATATAATTTTTCGATACTTTCGTTTTGTCAGAAAGGTATCCCCATTTTCCCCATCTTTTTATCATCATTTTTATCCCCATCCTATTGAAAAGATCATGTAAAACGTTGTTCCAACTGAAAAGATAGCCCCGATCATCGCAGAAGTTAGATTAAACTATGAAAAAACAATGTGTATAGAATTTGTCATAAATATAATCAACGTAGACTTAGGCATGTATTACAAGAATTCAACTCCTATTCTTTACGTAATCGTATATTCCCGTACTTCTTCCTTGTGCAATTTCAAATAAACCTATACTTGAGGCAGCTACAAATAATCCCAATATACAAAGTTAAAAAATTCTCTTTAAATTGTGTTCCTTTGTTCATATCTTTAAAAGCGTCACCTTCCATTTCGTAGCTAATGGGATTTTGGTGCAATGGCAAAAACAAGAAACAAGAATCGATGGCACAGGTAAAATAATAATAGCTGCACAAATAGCATTTAATAGTTACCGTTATCAGATTTGCATCACAATCATATTGCCAGAATAGAAGTATAATTACATTTATTTATTATGTTAACCATGATTTTCATGATGTTAACCATGATTTTCATTTATGTTAACCATGATAACATTCACTCAAGGAACTAACAAATCCGAAGACCAAAAGAAAATACGTAAATCTCAAATACGTATATGGCCCTTGAGACAGCAGAAGTCTATTGACAATTGACAGTGTATTCTAATTTGTAAATAATATTCCTATGCACACTATATATACAGTAATACAGCATTCAAGTAGTCCAGCAGACATACAAAAGCACAAATAATGTGTACTCTAAAAATTAGAACTTGCATCACAGCATGTGACCATATACGTGATTCTTGGAAAAATATGCTTTATATCTATATTTCATTTTCATAAAACATAGTAAAAAGTGAAATAACGAAACCTTATTACTGGAAAAAAAGTTTATTTTATAGCGTAAATTAACAAAATAATTTAGTAGAAAACTCTAGCTCTAAATGAAGTTAGCTAGCCGCATCCTTCAATGACATTTTTAGTAAACTTGATAAAACATTCCAATATTGAAGAGCTGACATATTCAGAAGCTGTTTCATTGAGTATTTACATTTCTTTTTGAACATTTGAGAGCAACTTTGTTGGCCATAAGCTTGACCGTAATCTGCTGCTTTGTTGTACGCCCTAAATAAGCTTCGGTGTTTCAAAGGGGTTTTACCACCGGAGGCGCTTTCAGAACTCTGGCTTGAATTATGATGTGTAGCATACTGTTCACTCAAATCACCAAATGGGAAACTAAAATCCTTTTCCTCCTCAACAGTCGCATGTAAAGTTGGATTTCGAATTCTAGTGAGAACAAGATCTGAAATCGGATAGTATGTTTCAGGCTCAGAAGAAAATTCACACACAGCTCTTAGTTGACAGGATCTTTCCGGTATCTGCATATATTGCCAGTAAACAGTATAAATTGCCAGAATAGAAGTATAATTACAAAAATTTTGATTAAATAATTTATACGCTTATATCAAATTTAACCCCTTACATTAACCAAATTAAAATAAGATTCAACTTTGTCTAAGTGTGGTTGCACTACAGGATGATCTTCAAAAACATCATGACTTTCAATATTTCTGCGTCTTCGTCCGTTAAATTTATTGGACAGAACAGGTAAAATTGCAGTCATTGGAATTCCCAAAAGTAGAGCCACGTCAAAATGTGTACGAGTATTAAGAATAACAAACCGTTTACTTCTTCCTTTTGTCTCTGAATGCGATTTAGCATTAAAATGTCCCATTTCTAGGTCTCTTTCAAACTGTCTATATTCATCTAAGTAATATTGCTCTGCATTGAAACCAGTATTATTTGACTTTGTTGTCGTATGCTCAAATTCTGAACATCCTCCTTTTAGTATGTCGAATGTAGCAAGTAAAACCGAAAAAACCACAGCCCTACAGAACTTCATGGTAAATTTAAAGTGCAATCTCGAAACAAAACTGAGTAAAAGAAAGAATGTTTACGTTTTTATTTATACTACCATAACGTATAATTATACAAACAAATATCCGCCAAAAGTGGTACACATGTAAAATACTACGCATGTCATTACTGGGTTTGTTTATAAAGGGATGACACGCATATATTAAGTATGTGGTGGTAGCAACAACGTAGCATACAGATCACAAATTTATGTAAAAAATCTAAATTACAAAAGGTAATGTTTTTCTCTGGAGCTTCACTTTTTGTTGTCCTTAGTATGCGACACAACAACACTATTAGGAACCCATTAGCTAAAAGTTCTACATAAATTTCAATTGCCTGAAAAATCAGAATTATGCGTGGGACATAATATTAGTAAACATAAGGTACTTAACTCTCGAACAGTCGAACGTAATATATTGGCTTTGGCAAAACTCCACGTATATTAGGGGTAATAAATCCGTAGGCTGCACAGAAACTCTGTACTTCGTTTTATTAGTATTAGCAAGAAATGGATGCAGCTTTTCGGCATAATTATTACTGATTTTATAAATCTGTTGGGAATTGTCAATATTGTTCTACAGAACCTTCATGGCTACAGCAGAGCAGATTAATAAGATGGTATTAATTATTATTGTCCTCGTTTACTTTATGAGCAAAAGTTAATGCACCATTATATCGCATGCAAAACAAAGCATGTACAATATTGCACAATACAAATAATCGAATAGGTCAAAGTTCGCCTACAGAAACGATTAATTAAGTTTTTACTCGATACACTCTCTCACATTACTTATAAATATTAGGATAAATAATTAAACCACAGAAAGACTTATCTCCGCTAATTTATTTGGAGCTACAATATCCACAATTATGAAAACTCAATATTTATTTTTCTCATAATTATTATGATTAGGCAGTACAAAAATTGTTTACCAAATGGAAATCTTAGAATAAGCCTTGTAAAATCCGTCAGCGCCTTTTGTATGACGGGTTGCCATTTGAATTTCGTCTAGGTCTAGTTCGCCAAAATCGAAATCCTCATATTTCTGTAATTATTTACATAATGCTATTAGCAGTAGCCAGAGGCTTTATAAAAATGGCCTGCACACTTAAGCTAGAATGTTTGTTTCGTAAAGGAACCGTACGTGCATACGGGTAAAAAAATTTCTCACATTGAGGATGGGATAAGCATCAAATGACTGTCGCAAATTACGACCATCTTTGCGCCAACCACTACTCTGTTCGGGTCCCACCGTTTCCCTCTCAGACCTGTACCTTGTATTTAAAATGGTACAATGTAGCTTGACTGTTTCACTTCTTGGTTGTTTGGAAAATCCTGTAATAAGTACAATTTCACCAATTTCATACAATAATCTTCAAAAACCTATTTCCCCTTTCAAAGATGAAACAGGATTTATCGCCACAAAATGACAGTGTGAGAAGTATAAAAATTGGCCACTGTTCTTTTTGTAAGTTTGTAAGGAAGTGCAACCGATTATTTTAATAACAAAAATGACTTCACACCTGACTCAACAAATCTTGATGCAATCATATCAGCTATTTGTTGTATACAGTCGGAGTCTTTGGAGGCCGATTTGTCATACTTAGCGTACAGTATGTCAACAGCAGATGGATCATCATTCATGCATTCTAACCCCTTAAGTCTCAATTTCAATCGTCGGCCATTTATTTTTTCCCTAAATAATACATTTTCAGTTTTTTATTTCCTATCCCTATAAATAGTATTGTTTAAAACATATTTACAGAATTATTATAATATACATAGAGAACTAAAAGTATTATCTGTTTTCCAAATATTTACCGTATTTCTTGCTTCAATTTAGTTAGGATTTCTGAGCAAATCTCTCTTTCCCTTTCATCCAACAGAACCATAACGCATATTGTAAAATGAACTTTTTCGGGCTCCTGAAAAATGCTTTCTTCCAAGCCATTGCAATTGCTTCCCAAGTCATTTAACACAAGGTTCTTTAAATTTAAATAAACAAAAGATTCATATGACTCAGTTGTGGGGCGGATTTCTCAGCTATTTGAAGTACGATAAGTTCGAATATCTCTCGTTACTAATAAATTAACATGAGAGTTCCTCAATCAGGCAAAAAATCCACATTTAAAAGAGTATTTATAAATGACATGAGTTAAATAATAATTAAAAGTATAATCAAACATGTAAAAAATACTATCATCGTTAAGGTAAATGCTATGTCATAACTAAACAAATGTTAAATTGCAGTACTTGAAATTCTCTGAACTTTTCCACAATGTGAGGAGCATTTAATGGAAAACAGATAAAATGAGTTGCTTCTTTCTTAAAACGTGCTTGTGAAGCGATATTTTCTAACCTCCGTCTGCAATTAACCACATCCTTTTCCTTTAAGCCCCTTATGACTGCAAAAATTGAAATAGAAAAATATTTTAAAGAGTACTCTTAATAGAAAGATTGTTTGAATACTTAATACACACATTGTTCGCTTACTGACCTATGTCTCCGTTTTCATTTTGTCTTGGTACAATTATTTTCGTATTTGTCTCGTTTTCAATTCGCTTTTTTGTGGCTGCTTTAGCACCAATGATATGTGAGAATAAGCTGGAGGGTATGGAATTAATTTTAGTCTTGTAACCATTTTCCATCTTTTCAATGTGATAGTTATCTAGATCATCCACATCATCTGGAGCAAAAGGATCGCCTGCAAGAAAAAAAATATACCTTAGGTAACCAATATTTTTTGTTGTTCAAAGGAGACAACGGGGTAGTGAATGTCATTAGAACTGCCAGAAACAGAAACAATATTTAAGTCGACGAAGTCATCTAAGTCATCTTACAACAAAATTGCCAAAAAGCAGACTAATGACTAAATATTACATTCATTATTACTTAAGACTAGTAGAACGTCGTAAGGTCGGTGCTGCCGGTGCTCTTACACTACTATACCAAATACCTGAAACCTACTAAGCTAAGACAGAAGGACAGAACGACAGAAGGTCAGACCTATTATTATGCACAGCATGCAAAAACCCCTCTTGGATTGATTGCCTTTTAGTATTAGGTACTAGCTTTAGAATATCTTCATTATTTAGTTGATGGAATAGTTATTGACGTGAGCACAGTTGACAAATCAACTTGAGCTTTGCAGCTGTTAACTGGGGCGCACAAGATATAGCACAAACATCACTTAATCGGTTTCATAGCTGAGGTTATGGAGGTGGAGTTAATTTTTATTTCAAATTCAAGTAAATATCAATATCATACATTCAACGTTATTATCCATTTCAGGTTCTTGATAAGGTGCTAACTGTATTGATTCCGACTCCGACAAGTAAATATTAACACCTGAATTCGGATTGTATGGATTTTTGCAGGGATTTCGCCTGTAACACCTATCTTTGACCCAATAAACTTCCGGCTTCAAAACATTCATGTTTCTGCTCTGATTGACGTGCTATAACCTATTCAAAATGTATTTACATTTACATTAAACTTGTAGCGACAGTAGGGATTATGATTTTAATTAAAATTGCATTAAGTACTTACTTCTGATTTGGTGACATATGCTTCAACACACAAAGTTATTTTGTGCAAGCAAAATTAAAAGTCAGTTTTGTCAAATAAATCAAAATCGGTGATCTAAAATATCCTGACAAAATTTCACTGGAGAACAAAATATTTCTTTAACTTTCGCGGGTATTTGATAATACAAGAATCCACGTTTGCAAAAAATTGACCAAATTATTACACACAGCGTCTATATGTTGTTCCAAATGTTTAAACATCGTAGTGGAGGAAATATTATAGATCAGAATTTATTACCTTTCAGCTTCAGCGGTCTATTTATTTATGTCTCTAAATAATCTCGATAACCCGCGCAATCGCTTTGTCTCTTCCACTTTTTATCTTAGAAATCGTTAATTATCGATGTTCTGAAATTGTTTATAAAGTCGACCGGAAGTTGGTTAAAACTAAATTCATAGGTTTTTTGTCCTGCGATGCATTAAATACGCATCTCAATGTTTCTGTACATTTAGTTGGGATTGTTTAGAATTTTTTATTGCTTTCCAGAATTCGTATTTTGTTTGGTATATACTACACGGTACTACTTCAATCTATCAGCTGTAAATATCAAAGAATAACAAATTTTGTCTCCGCCGTAAAGCAATTAGACTGTTTACGAATGCATCAAAACATTGGATTTGGGACTGAAATAGTCGGTTAACAATGAGTAGCAGAAAGTACCTTTCTGCTCTCCATCAGAGTATTGTCGGAGAGGGTAAGTGTCTGGGTTCCATACTATTGTTTTTTCTCTTCTCCAAGAACAACCTCAAATGCCTCTTTCCCTTGACATTGACATTAAGGTTAAGATATGTAGAGATATAAGTCAAATGCAATTTGCCATATTAATAAATATATAATTAATATGGCAAATATTAATAAATATATAATTAATATGGCAAATATTAATATATTATATATTAGTATTAATTTATTGTGAATTTTTACGTAGCAATTTCTGACAAGGAGATAGAGGAAAGTCTCTTAGCCATCACTCCTAATGATGATCACAAAAAAGTCATTGAAAACGAAACTAAATTAGCGCACAAACTAAAGATGCACCTGATTCACCAGGAAAAGCACAATGAAGCCAAAAAGTTTATGGAATGCCATCAAAAGTTTAAAAATTCCGTAAGCACATTTCTCTCAGCCTGATAACTTTAAGCTTGATTTTTGCTTTTATCAAGAGGCCGGATGTCGGAGATAGCGCCGACATCAGACAGGGTATTTTTATTTATGTTTTTCTTGGTTCTTCCTACTACTGACTGGGATTACTATCAAAACAATTTTCACGCGCCCCTAGCTACGGGGCTCTAAATTATCTATGCACCCGACATACGATATTAGGAAACCCGCTAAAAATAACTAATTCTTGAGTTACTTAATACTGTTAATAAATATGCTTGTTACTTTACTACCATTGTTAGCAAGAATTTGCAGTCAGATGTAGGTAATAAATGCAGCGAAAAGGGAATAATATTTTGGTGCCCAGCACAAGACAAGACTACATAATTTTATTTAAATACACGAGAAGAACCATAAGATATTTAACACACAATACATAGGAGGTACTTTAATAATTATGGCAATAGTGCAAAACACGCATCAAAAACCAACATAAGAATTCTTTAAATTCTAAGCACTTACCAACGAAGTAACTTTAAATGCATTCATTAAAAGGATTAGTTATAGGCAAATCACTGACGTTGTTTTCATTAGGGCCAATGCTTCCAATAACAAGACTTTTTTTTTTAAATATTTGTGATATTTAGCGAGTAAGAGGCAAGAGAACAGTTAAAAAGATTATTATTTAACAATTTTTATTTAGGATAAAATGATAATGTTGAATAAGACTATTTAAAAATTACCTTTAATTGGAAATGCGGTACCAAATTGACAGCCAACGTCGTCTTCAACTTAGGTAATTGTTGGTCCAACAACTGTATGAAATGCGTTGAAGAAGACTGTTATTTCGTAATCAGCTCATTTCTAAGTGCTTTAAGGAGGTGTTTACAGGTGAATTTTGATGATGTCAGTGCAAGGGGGAAATGGTGTATTTCAAAAAGTAGTGGAATAGACCCACAAGGAGCTCTGAAATGCAGTTTGTCTCTGTTTTCTAATTTGAGACTCACTCCTGCACGCGCTTCCCTCAAGCATAGAGTATTATATTCTATGTAAAACTCCACTCGATCTGTACATATTTACTCCGTTGAAGGTTTTATCACATTGCCATATATTTTACTCTATGACAAGCTCCTTTACATGAAATTTGCCGACGTTTTCGGAAAGATATGATTTTGGGATTTTGAAGCAACGTACGCGTTTCAAAAAAATGTTTAAAAAAGAGAAAAAAATTTAGCAGCGGTTATGAAGCCGCTTTTTTTGAATTTCAGTTTGTAACTATGTAAGAAAAATAGAAATACATGTTTTCAATGTATTTCCCCCACTCCCAAGAACCCCAAATATTCCTCCTTAAAAAGCATTTTTGAAAATCAAGCCCTCATAGCCGCTAGAAAAATATGCGGCGATTTCAAAAATGTCTACCCCAAAACTCTCCGTTTAGTCATTCTCCCCCAATCAGGGATTTAAAAACCCAACACCCCTCCTTAACTTCACATATTTTTGAAAATTATATTTATCCTCGTAAGTTTTTTTTACTTTTAATGATTAGATGTTAAAGAATTATATTTGCAGTACTAATAAGGGTTTATATTTTTCAGTAATCATGATAACTTTTGCATTGTTCTTCAATTGGTGTCTCAAATAAAAGTTGAAGGCAGCTAATGTAAGCGTTTCTAAGTCAGTAGAGCAACCCAGCACCAAGTTCTGTTATGGAAGTATTGGCTCTAATTCTAATGAAAACAACGTCAGTGATTTGCCTATAACTAATCCTTTTAATGGATGCATTTAAAGTTATACTTCGTTGGTATGTGCTTAGAATTTAAAGAATTCTTATGTTGGTTTTTGATGCGTGTTTTGCACTATTGCCATAATTATTAAAGTACTCTCACCATATTCTGCTCACAATTTTTATTTGTAATTAGTGATTAATAAGAATATTCAAATAAAATGTATTTAACCACATGTAGATACAATCTGTAGACAATTACTAGGTCACAGGTCAGCTAAAGTAATGGAATCTCCAGCGACAAAGAACGTTTTACTCAAAGCAAGCTCAATATCCTAAAACCAGGTTTACATGGGTAAACAGGTCCTATGTATTGTGTGTTAAATATCTTATGGTTCTTCTCGTGTATTTAAATAAAATTATGTAGTCTTGTCTTGTGCTGGGCACCAAAATATTATTCCCTTTTCGCTGCATTTATTACCTACATCTGACTGCAAATTCTTGCTAACAATGGTAGTAAAGTAACAAGCATATTTATTAACAGTATTAAGTAACTCAAGAATTAGTTATTTTTAGCGGGTTTCCTAATATCGTATGTCGGGTGCATAGATAATTTAGAGCCCCGTAGCTAGGGGCGCGTGAAAATTATTAGTATAGTAATTTCATAACCTGCATACACAGCAAAAGTTCAACGTCGCCAAGCGACTCGATTAATATGTAAGCCACCTATGGGATATTAGAGAGGTTCTCAACTTCAAAACATCAAAACACGATACACGAAACATACCCCGCCCCCCCCATTTGCCATGTCAACCCATGATCTCATGTCATGTTTGCGATGTTTATGACATCAAAATGCCAAACGCCATGTCTGACACCAACATGGACATGAGAGTCTTATTTATGCACCTGTGTCCATAGTAACACAGTTTTCTGCTCCTTTCCAATATTTTAAGATTGAAAATGATTAAAAGCTATTTGGGATGAATTGTGTTACGACGTATGGGAACTTGAGAACAATTTTTTGAGGTTTTACTACATGATACACCGAACATGGAAAATCGGGAAGTATGGTGTCTGGTGTCGCTTGCTGACATGACGAAGAGAACCTCTCTATTACATGAAAATCAGATGTTCTGCTACATTCATCAGTAATCTTCTATAATAGTCATTGTTCTGTATTGCAATAAATAGGCCAGCTCTGATGAAAACCCTAAACCCGTAAACCTATGGGTTTAATGCACACTTCATTAAATCCACTCGGTCCTCATCAGGTGGCCTATTTTCTGAAAGATTTAAAGATTTTCAAGAGGGATAGCAAAATTTAGCAGAATATTCAGGCTGTAACAGGTGAAGTAACTTCGGTACTTTGCAAAAATAGGCTACGGGCCCGCTATCCCCCTAAGGGTCAGCGGAGAAAAGGGTTGTCAGAAGTAACATTGGCATCTACGTTCCGTAACTTGAATTCGGCGTCCCGTAACTTGAATTCGGCGTCCCGTAACTTGAATTCGGCGTCCCGTAACTTGAATTCGGCGTCCCGTAACTTGAATTCGGCGTCCCGTAACTTGAATTCGGCGTCCCGTAACTTGAATTCTACGTCCCGTAACTTGAATTCGGCGTCCCGTAACTTGAATTCGGCGTCCCGTAACTTGAATTCGGCGTCCCGTAACTTGAATTCGGCGTCCCGTAACTTGAATTCTACGTCCCGTAACTTGAATTCTACGTCCCGTAACTTGAATTCTACGTCCCGTAACTTGAATTCTACGTCCCGTAACTAGAATTCTACGTCCTGTAACTTGAATTCTACGTCCCGTAACTAGAATTCTACGTCCTGTAACTTGAATTCTACGTCCCGTAACTTGAATTCTACGTCCCGTAACTTGAATACTACGTCCCGTAATTTGAATTCTACGTCCCGTAAGTTGAATACTACGTCCCGTAAGTTGAATACTGCGTCCCGTAAGTTGAATCCTACGTCCAGTAGTTGAATCCTACGTCCAGTAGTTGAATCCTACGTCCAGTAGTTGAATCCTACGTCCAGTAGTTGAATCCTACGTCCAGTAGTTGAATCCTACGTCCAGTAGTTGAATCCTACGTCCAGTAGTTGAATACTACGTCCAGTAGTTGAATACTACGTCCAGTAGTTGAATACTACGTCCAGTAGTTGAATACTACGTCCAGTAGTTGAATACTACGTCCAGTAGTTGAATACTACGTCCAGTAGTTGAATACTACGTCCAGTAGTTGAATACTACGTCCAGTAGTTGAATACTACGTCCAGTAGTTGAATACTACGTCCAGTAGTTGAATACTACGTCCAGTAGTTGAATCCTACGTCCTGTAACTTGAATCCTACGTCCCGTAAATTGAATTCAACGTCCCGTAACTTGAATTCTACGTCCCATAATCTCTTAGTCTATTTTTCATTCCCCGTGTAAAATTTCGAAGTAAACCTCACCTGTCACTAGTGTATGCTTTACACTCTTTTCAAATTGAAAAAAGTGTAGGGTCTTAGTCGCAGTAACTACGGATAACTGCATCAAAATTGATTTTCATCAAAATCAATTAAAATTTCAGCACTTGCTACAATGCACTACTAGACTACTAAATAAATCCCCAATGTACAATCTCCGCACTATCAAAACACTCCTTTTAGTATAGCCGCTAACAACAGAAAAAGTAACAAAATCCCCAAAAGGGCAACATCGGCAGATTTTGTAACTTTTTCTGTTTCTAGCCACTGTATTTGATGACAAAACAATTATTAAGAGCCAGAACTTCCTGACGACCGATTGACAACGGGACTATCATATTCGCTACAGATATTTACGGTCATCCTAGTATTTTTTTAACATCTGTAAGTGTAATGGGTATCAAGTTACCGATTTTCTTGCAAATCGATTTTAACAGCGAATATGACCGTCCCGTTGTCAATCGGTCGTCATGAAGATACGGCTCTTAAGACTCTTGACTAACCTGTCACCTATATATACACTAGATACTAATATTTATTAATAATATTATTCTATCTCAAT
This sequence comes from Yoshiicerus persimilis, assembly GCA_020352615.2. NCBI lineage: Eukaryota > Metazoa > Arthropoda > Collembola > Entomobryomorpha > Tomoceridae > Yoshiicerus > Yoshiicerus persimilis. Next base: position 1,831 of record JABJWA020000251.1, on the reverse strand, counting down.
TTTGATGCAGTTTCCCTTAGCTACAATAGGAAAGACCCCACACTCATGCACATTGAAAGGAGTGTGGGGTCTTGTACCTACCAGCCTACACTAACCTAACCTCTAATTGGCCCTCATTTCAATGAAATTAGAAATAGTGATACAGTCGAAGAGTATAAACTTGCGGCTTGGGGGGCAGCCCTTCGTTATCTCTCTATTGGTTGTTTGTACTCTTTGGATGCAGCCAAGGTGGTCTCATGGAATGTAGTACCTAAACTACAATATTAAAATTTTGCAGAATCTTCCCAAAAACCGGGACTTCATAATACAATTCATGTACTCATTGTTCGACAAAGAAGCTACTCTGGCTGCTATTGCTGCCAAAAAAGCAGCCAAATTCTCAGGAGCTTCAGAAAGTGGTCTGGGGAGAACACTTAACCCGTCTCACACGGAATATGCATCTAAATCAAATGACCCTCCACGGCACACTTCCAACCCGGAGAGCGATATAAATATTCTTTCGCATAGATATGGAAATATTACTAAAGTTTATCAGTTTAATAAACTAAAGGGGAATAAACTCACTGTCTCCTCTAAAAGCAATGAAGCTGACACGATTCCAGATCGAAATCACAGTCCGTCTCAAGTTAGTTGAATATCGTTTTAACATTTCCTTTCTTCAATGAGTTGATAATTTAATAGTTTCGCTTGGGTTCAGGAAACTGGATATTCTAGCCTCACAAGAAGCCCTCGAACAGCGGATTTAGAGAATGAGAATATAAGTATATCTGAATCAAAAAACCGAACATCAAAATTAAGGGCTTTTCCTCTAGAATTTGATGCCACGCCAATGCCAAAATTGCAATACTCTCAGGACTTAAAATTAAGGAACGATATACATATGAGCCAAGCTCGAATACCCTCGCTGAACCAGTCAGTAGCTGTTACAGGTAGATCTTTGGCTTCTGAAAATTTATCTGGATTAGAAGCAACTTCCCAAGAGCAAAGTAGTCGGAAGGATGTATCCACTGGTCTAAGTAGCAAATTGACTACTGCATCCAAAAGGGTTATTGCCTTCCCTAAAGATTATCACAATTTGCTGGTGAACAACAGCAGTTCTAGAGAAATGACGACTTCTGATATTAGCTATGGCCGTCCCTCTTCAAGTCAACAACTCCAAAAGCCGCTAGGTTTTAGATCCGTTGACCGTTTTGAAAATTCAACATACCGCAACGAAAGTAGGCCAGTCAGCGCCACCCGCTTTAGTAAGTTAGCTTTACTATTTTACCTTGTAGAAGTTACTAACTTTTTCACTACAACCTGATTTCACTAAAATCAAACTTTCTATTGTAGTCTCAAACTCCAGAAGCGTCGAAAAAGAACTAATCAAGGATTTAGTGTACATTTTCCAAGGAATAGACGGAACAGTCATGAAATGCGACGCATCCGGAAAATATCAGATACAAACTAGAGTTAGCTAATATTTGAAGTAAATTATTATGTTCAGCTTTAATGATAATAAACATTAAATACTGAATATGTCAAAATTTAATATAGCAAACAGTTCATCCGTCAACAATGTTGCAGGCTTTGAGACTAGCCGAATTAGGAACATTGTACAAAAAGATAAGAAGTTACTGCGAAAAACCTGTTACTGGGCTGATGGTTCAAGGACTCAAACATGCGTTTGAACAGGAACTACAAGAATTCTATCGTTTATTGGCTGTAGTCCAAACTGAGGTAAGCGTATTGTTTAATTAACACAATTTTTAGCATTCTGAAAATCAGTGGAAATAAGTTTTAATAGCTTTAAACTTTTTGCAAATCTTACAGATTCAACAAAAGTCAATAT
>JABJWA020000250.1:7500-24556 GCA_020352615.2 Yoshiicerus persimilis | reverse complement strand
CTGCCTAGGATGCGCCGCCCTCAACATTCCACGTGCCAACGCCGAGGACAACCTAACTATGAAAATCATACATGAATTTAATCTAATTATAATCATGATAATATTAATCTGCATATGCATTCTTACAGCTAAACTCACCAAGATAATAATACAACGCAAGATTCCTGACACAAATAACAGCGATGATGTGGAAATGCAACGTTTCTCACCTAACAAGCACAGAGCAAGAAAATAAACTATAACCTAATCTAGATCATTCATGTCTTGAACTTCATTTTCAATACTTAAAACTCTGTAGCTTTCCTATCTTACTTTTTAACTTATAAGTGCATTCCTACAAAAATAACAAAAAAATATAAAAAACCATATTTCAAAGGTACTTATTGTTACTAAAATTATCATACTTTTACAGGTTCTTTATAAATATAATTACAATATAAAAGTTATTATCATACTTTAAAATAAAACACAATAATATAACAAGCAATTGTAATTATACAGCTGACTTAAGACCCCTGAGGAATTATTAAAGAAACTAGTTGGGACACTACCAGCAACTGAAAAAGAACCTTATTCTAACCTCATCAATTTATTTCAACATGGGCGATACCAACGTATCTAAATACATCACCAAGGTATGTGCATTTAATCATAGTAACCCTTCATCCCTAGACCGAGCACTCCAACCGGGTTGGATTCAGGACATACAAATACCCTTAAAAGATGTCCTAAAGGCATTAGAAAACCTAGACCCAAAATACGCTACCATAATCACTGATCTAGCCCATGAAGACGATACTAGACAACTGACAATCTACGAATGCATTATGGCCGATCCAACTGATCCTTTAGTCCACCAATACCTAGATTTTGCACACATAGCTAGAGAAACCCCGTTCCTACCTAAAAAAGCAGACGTGGATAAATGGAAAACCATTCAGCTACACTCAGAATTACCTGGCAAAATAACCGCCCACATAATAACATGCTTCACCACCGTACTACAAAATAAAAAATTCATGACCAACCTTGAAGGCTCAATTAGGAACAACGTAAGCCTTTGTGACGTAAAAACAACATTAAGAGAACCCTCTTCAAACCTACAATCAATGGCAACAATAATCAAACAAAATAACCTAAAAGCAATGATGGCTAAAGCTACCACAATGAATGCGCTAAACGGAACCAGATTTAAAATTGAACTGGTCATGGCATACATCCTAGCTGAAATCCGAAACAACATAAAATACAATAAACGTCCCATAATAGACGGAGACAAACAAGATAAAACACAATTTGAGCATGATCAACGAAGAGCCTGGCTAAGCAGAATCTATCAAATTGCTGAAACCGAATTCCAACTTAACTACAACACCGATGAATTAGACTGGGACAACTTTATATCCAAACTCACCATATCAATCCCCAACTGGAGAAAACCCAACACTTCCATCCCCACCCCAGACCTAAGTAAAATGACAAATATTTACAGTGTAGTACTGTCAAAAAAGGTAACATCCAAACCAGATGCAGTAGAAAGTGATAACATTGACGAAGTTATGACCAGTAGACAAGACACAGCAACATCGATAAAAGATAATCAAGAACTCAGAGCAGAACATCGCAAAGAATACAAAAAAGAAGCCCTTGAACTAATGAAAGCAGACAATCCAAACAGGTTCCAGATCAAAGGACCACAACATCACGCTTTAATTTCCAAAAGAGCCTCTGGTGCCAACTGGGGAATTAAAAACCCCAACTACCGACTAAGACAACAAGATCGTGAACAAAACCTACAAGAAGGATTTGACGAACCACGACAAGGACCATCAAGACCACGCCCTAACTATAACTACAGACGTGGACAAAGCAGAACATTTTTTAGAAGTACACCTAGGGCAGACGCCAAACGCAACAGAGAATCTGACACTCAACCCGAAGAAAACACTGATGATAGTGGACAAGATAACACGAAAAAACCTAAACAAGGCCAAAAAACCAAATGACTAAAACCGAACAGAAGACGCATCAAAATAAGCGAAAAATTTCCCCTCTACTTTCCCCCAACCACAGATGAACCTAACCACACACCTAGAACTACTAAAAAATTCCTTTACAAACTTTATAACATTATTAGGAAAACCCCAGACACAATACATAATTTAACCAACATTATAATCCCAAACGAAATTAAAGCTCTCTTATCATTAGGACTCAAATTTAACTTTCCCTCTACACCCTCCGACAACAAAATCACAGACACAATTAACCGTAATCTAACCAAAATTGCTTGGAAGGTATATTTCCAGACCAAAGACATACCCCCTAGGAACTACACGCATATCGACGCACTAATCCATAAATACAAAAAATCACAAGGACCAATTAATCAACCAGAAAATTTCCAAACTACCTTCCACGACATAAACATAATCACGGAAGACTTAATTGACATTATACATATCAATAAATATAAAATCCAAACGATTCCTACAGAACTCTCCAAAATCACTAAAAAATTCCTAAAAGACAACCAAATAATAATAAAACCCGCAGACAAGAATGCAGGCATAGTAATAATGTACTATGCGGACTACAAAAACGAAGTCAACAGACAACTAGCTGACTTAGAGTACTACGAACCTACATCACATGAAGAATTTAAAGAAGTTACAAATTTCAACATGAGTAACATACAATTACAAGCTGAAAATGAAGTTCACCCAGAACTCACACGTTTCCACGACCTCATCCCCCACCAAGAGAATATGAAACCAGGCCATTTCTACATACTACCGAAAATACATAAGCCCTACCAAGATATACCCAAAGGCAGACCAATCGCTAGCTCAATCAATACCCCAACAAGAGGAATAGCCCTACTACTAGATAAAATCTTAATTTTAATAATGATTAATATTGCCGACATAATAATAGACACACCTCACCTTATACATCTGATTGAAAACACAACATTACAACAAAACACTGAATATAAATTATTGACAGCAGACATAGAAGGCATGTACACGGCGATTAGCTTCGACAACTGCCTGGATATTATAACAGAGACCTACAATGATTACAAACACAAATTAACACCATACTTTAGTAAACCATTCTCCACACAATTTATTAGAGAATTACTATACACAATTTTACACAATAATTACATACAGTTCGAAAATAATGTGTACAAACAGATTAAGGGGATAGCCATGGGCAGCCCTTGCTCAGTCTCCATAGCAAACATCGTGGCAGCCAAATCACTCGCCAGGTGCCTAGCCACAATTAGACATACATTACCATTAGCTGGAAGATTAGTAGATGATATACTAATAATAACAAAAATTGAAGATAATTACAATTTCCAAGAAATACTTCAAGATCCGGATTTCTCCTTTACAATTGAAACAGGACAGGAACTCACGTTTCTAGATCTAAAAATTAGAATAAACAAACACAAAATTAGCTTCACCAATTATAATAAGCCAATCTCTAAACATCAATACATTCACTACAACTCCTCCCACCCCAAACATCTCCTGGATTCATTACCATACAGCCAGGCACTACGAATAATACGCAATAATTCGGATGATTTTACAAGAAATATGCAATTAAATGCAATGAAAATAAAATTTCTTAACAGAGAATATCCAAGAACAATCATTGAACAACAAATACAAAAAGCTAAAACTCAATCAAGAAATACTATCCTTGAACCCAAAACATGGCTTATATGTACCTACTTGCACATCCATAACCCTGAAATATTAAGAAAGTACACAGAAGTGATTCCAGAATATTTACCACCACCAAACGACACAACATATATGACAATGGAATACTTCCCCTTTGTCCACTTAATAAAAAGAAACTAACTAAATATATATACGAAAAAACAAACGAAAACGCTGAAACACTGAAAATAACATTCAGTTATACAGTTTCTAACAAACTTGAAAGAATTTTGAAAGACACAATAGAAGGCGCCGAAGAACAAAACACCTCACCTCAACATTTAGAATAACACTATACCCTTAACCCACTCACCCAGATAACATAATACAAACCAAGGTAGTTACTAACAAAACACCACTTGTAAGGTAGTCTCAAACATACCTACATAACAATCAACAAATCAAAATAAGAAATCATAAAAACTACCTATATCATAACAATTACCATTACTTATGAATAAAATAACCTAACCTAACAACATTTAAATAAAATCCAACCTAATTAAACAAACCTAACCTAACATTAATACAAACAAACTAAACCTAATGTGTCCCTACCACAAACAAACCTAAACTTACCCCACTACAAACAAACCTAACCTAAACCCACTACAAACAAACCTAACCTAACCTTACTACAAACAAACCTAACCTAACCCCATCATGAACAAACCTAACCTAATCCCATTGCCTTCAAACCTAACCTAACCCCACTACAGACAAACCTAACTTAACCCCAATAAAACAAACCTAACCTAACCCCACTACAAATAAACTTAACCGAACCCCACTACAAACAAACCTAACCTAACCCCACTACCACCAAACCTAACCTAACCCCACTATAGACAAACCTAACCTACTATTATTTAACCCCACTATGACCTAATCTCACAATAACTTAACCTTCCACTCCAAAGTTAACCTTACTTAATTCAATTCAACTCAACCCAACTTAATCCAAATGTTAACCATAAAAATCTTATAACAGGATAGGGTAAATTGGAAGTAGATAATTCTACACTCATAAACCTAACCTTACTCCTTTTATCCAAGGCATCCATCATGGAACTCCTAAAATTATAAGATTTTTTATCAATATAGCTGCTCCTGCTACTCCAAACAACCACAGTGACATCCACAACTACAACTATCCAATCATTTACGGACATGGGCATATTTACAGAAAATAAACCATTTCTTTATGGCTACACGACAACAATACCATTAACTTTCCATGTAAAGATTGACAACCGAACTAACTATTGGCAAGACATCTGCCCCCAAAAACTAAAAAATACCTGCACTAGGGACAGCAGGATAACCGCATTATACAGAGATGTTAGCGAGGATGTTAATATCAACTTCAACCCTAACATGAGATACAAAAGGGAAACAGAACCCTTAACGGTCTTCCCAGCCAAACTCTTTCACTGGTGCTGCGGATTTGTATCGCAGAATCAGTTAGACGAACTTAAAGACGACTATAACCGCAAAGAAGCTGCAGACGAACAACAAATGTACAATATCCATCAAGAACTAATAACAATACACAATACTTCAGCAACAATTATGAATGAACTGATCCGAACAGCCTCAGTCACTGAAGAATACATGAACACAGTTGATACTGAAATTCTAGCAACAAATACCATACTTTTGAGCCATATACTTAAAAATAAACTAAACGCAGCCAAAATTCAATGCAATACACACACCTTCCCAACTGCCCTTATCAGCAAAGTCTTATTAAAAGATCAACTGGATAACCTAAACAAAGTCCTATTAAAATACAACCTACATACAACAATACCAAGCAACAAAGCAGACATTCTACTAGCATACCCCTTAACAGATTGTACATTCTACGAAAATATGATACTAGTACAAATTGATATACCAATCACGGACATGGATTACTATATTTACCAAATCAAAACAGCACCCTTCATCCACAACAACAACACCTGTATACTTTCAAACACCAATTACCACCTGGCCAACGAACGAGGCCCAATCACACATAAATCCTTCAAAACTGTACACACAGAGGAATTCAATAACGGAGCTTCAAATCTACTCCCCTTCATAAAAATCCCAAACAACAAAAACTTCCCCAGTCCAGGAACAATATGTATACAAGCCCTCCTTAACAATGACAACTACCAACAAATTGCAAACAAGTGCCAAATAAGCTGCGTTGATCATATATTGCCAACAGCTACCCATATTTTTGATAATACATTCATACTAACAGGAATTGAAACATTCATAATAACCGATGACCAAGGGATCAGTACAACCTACAAAACACAGAATAAAATAGGAAACACACAGATCAATCTCAACTGTGGTGAAACGCTTACTACAGACGATTTTACCCTAACCAACAACATCCCATGCAAAGTCCTACCTGAAATCCCACCCAAACACCTCGTATTCCATTCACTCCTAAATAATACCATTTATCAAAACAGAGGACAACTTATAGAAAACATAACGGACATTATCCATGTACTACAACAAACAATGAAAAGCGATGCCAACAGTTCACAATACTGGAACAGTATGTTTGACAAATATCTTAAAGACAACATGGAAGAGAAACAGAAAAAAGCTTTTCATAAAAGTTTGCCAACATCACTCAGCTATTTATTATTCGGATACGATTTCATAGAAGAATTCCTGGACATTCTACAATGGATCCTAATTATAATGCTTGTTGTCAAAACTAAACTATGTCACAGCTGCCTAGGATGCGCCGCCCTCAACATTCCACGTGCCAACGCCGAGGACAACCTAACTATGAAAATCATACATGAATTTAATCTAATTATAATCATGATAATATTAATCTGCATATGCATTCTTACAGCTAAACTCACCAAGATAATAATACAACGCAAGATTCCTGACACAAATAACAGCGATGATGTGGAAATGCAACGTTTCTCACCTAACAAGCACAGAGCAAGAAAATAAACTATAACCTAATCTAGATCATTCATGTCTTGAACTTCATTTTCAATACTTAAAACTCTGTAGCTTTCCTATCTTACTTTTTAACTTATAAGTGCATTCCTACAAAAAATAACAAAAAAATATAAAAAACCATATTTCAAAGGTACTTATTGTTACTAAAATTATCATACTTTTACAGGTTCTTTATAAATATAATTACAATATAAAAGTTATTATCATACTTTAAAATAAAACACAATAATATAACAAGCAATTGTAATTATACAGCTGACTTAAGACCCCTGAGGAATTATTAAAGAAACTAGTTGGGACACTACCAGCAACTGAAAAAGAACCTTATTCTAACCTCATCAATTTATTTCAACATGGGCGATACCAACGTATCTAAATACATCACCAAGGTATGTGCATTTAATCATAGTAACCCTTCATCCCTAGACCGAGCACTCCAACCGGGTTGGATTCAGGACATACAAATACCCTTAAAAGATGTCCTAAAGGCATTAGAAAACCTAGACCCAAAATACGCTACCATAATCACTGATCTAGCCCATGAAGACGATACTAGACAACTGACAATCTACGAATGCATTATGGCCGATCCAACTGATCCTTTAGTCCACCAATACCTAGATTTTGCACACATAGCTAGAGAAACCCCGTTCCTACCTAAAAAAGCAGACGTGGATAAATGGAAAACCATTCAGCTACACTCAGAATTACCTGGCAAAATAACCGCCCACATAATAACATGCTTCACCACCGTACTACAAAATAAAAAATTCATGACCAACCTTGAAGGCTCAATTAGGAACAACGTAAGCCTTTGTGACGTAAAAACAACATTAAGAGAACCCTCTTCAAACCTACAATCAATGGCAACAATAATCAAACAAAATAACCTAAAAGCAATGATGGCTAAAGCTACCACAATGAATGCGCTAAACGGAACCAGATTTAAAATTGAACTGGTCATGGCATACATCCTAGCTGAAATCCGAAACAACATAAAATACAATAAACGTCCCATAATAGACGGAGACAAACAAGATAAAACACAATTTGAGCATGATCAACGAAGAGCCTGGCTAAGCAGAATCTATCAAATTGCTGAAACCGAATTCCAACTTAACTACAACACCGATGAATTAGACTGGGACAACTTTATATCCAAACTCACCATATCAATCCCCAACTGGAGAAAACCCAACACTTCCATCCCCACCCCAGACCTAAGTAAAATGACAAATATTTACAGTGTAGTACTGTCAAAAAGGTAACATCCAAACCAGATGCAGTAGAAAGTGATAACATTGACGAAGTTATGACCAGTAGACAAGACACAGCAACATCGATAAAAGATAATCAAGAACTCAGAGCAGAACATCGCAAAGAATACAAAAAAGAAGCCCTTGAACTAATGAAAGCAGACAATCCAAACAGGTTCCAGATCAAAGGACCACAACATCACGCTTTAATTTCCAAAAGAGCCTCTGGTGCCAACTGGGGAATTAAAAACCCCAACTACCGACTAAGACAACAAGATCGTGAACAAAACCTACAAGAAGGATTTGACGAACCACGACAAGGACCATCAAGACCACGCCCTAACTATAACTACAGACGTGGACAAAGCAGAACATTTTTTAGAAGTACACCTAGGGCAGACGCCAAACGCAACAGAGAATCTGACACTCAACCCGAAGAAAACACTGATGATAGTGGACAAGATAACACGAAAAAACCTAAACAAGGCCAAAAAACCAAATGACTAAAACCGAACAGAAGACGCATCAAAATAAGCGAAAAATTTCCCCTCTACTTTCCCCCAACCACAGATGAACCTAACCACACACCTAGAACTACTAAAAAATTCCTTTACAAACTTTATAACATTATTAGGAAAACCCCAGACACAATACATAATTTAACCAACATTATAATCCCAAACGAAATTAAAGCTCTCTTATCATTAGGACTCAAATTTAACTTTCCCTCTACACCCTCCGACAACAAAATCACAGACACAATTAACCGTAATCTAACCAAAATTGCTTGGAAGGTATATTTCCAGACCAAAGACATACCCCCTAGGAACTACACGCATATCGACGCACTAATCCATAAATACAAAAAATCACAAGGACCAATTAATCAACCAGAAAATTTCCAAACTACCTTCCACGACATAAACATAATCACGGAAGACTTAATTGACATTATACATATCAATAAATATAAAATCCAAACGATTCCTACAGAACTCTCCAAAATCACTAAAAAATTCCTAAAAGACAACCAAATAATAATAAAACCCGCAGACAAGAATGCAGGCATAGTAATAATGTACTATGCGGACTACAAAAACGAAGTCAACAGACAACTAGCTGACTTAGAGTACTACGAACCTACATCACATGAAGAATTTAAAGAAGTTACAAATTTCAACATGAGTAACATACAATTACAAGCTGAAAATGAAGTTCACCCAGAACTCACACGTTTCCACGACCTCATCCCCCACCAAGAGAATATGAAACCAGGCCATTTCTACATACTACCGAAAATACATAAGCCCTACCAAGATATACCCAAAGGCAGACCAATCGCTAGCTCAATCAATACCCCAACAAGAGGAATAGCCCTACTACTAGATAAAATCTTAATTTTAATAATGATTAATATTGCCGACATAATAATAGACACACCTCACCTTATACATCTGATTGAAAACACAACATTACAACAAAACACTGAATATAAATTATTGACAGCAGACATAGAAGGCATGTACACGGCGATTAGCTTCGACAACTGCCTGGATATTATAACAGAGACCTACAATGATTACAAACACAAATTAACACCATACTTTAGTAAACCATTCTCCACACAATTTATTAGAGAATTACTATACACAATTTTACACAATAATTACATACAGTTCGAAAATAATGTGTACAAACAGATTAAGGGGATAGCCATGGGCAGCCCTTGCTCAGTCTCCATAGCAAACATCGTGGCAGCCAAATCACTCGCCAGGTGCCTAGCCACAATTAGACATACATTACCATTAGCTGGAAGATTAGTAGATGATATACTAATAATAACAAAAATTGAAGATAATTACAATTTCCAAGAAATACTTCAAGATCCGGATTTCTCCTTTACAATTGAAACAGGACAGGAACTCACGTTTCTAGATCTAAAAATTAGAATAAACAAACACAAAATTAGCTTCACCAATTATAATAAGCCAATCTCTAAACATCAATACATTCACTACAACTCCTCCCACCCCAAACATCTCCTGGATTCATTACCATACAGCCAGGCACTACGAATAATACGCAATAATTCGGATGATTTTACAAGAAATATGCAATTAAATGCAATGAAAATAAAATTTCTTAACAGAGAATATCCAAGAACAATCATTGAACAACAAATACAAAAAGCTAAAACTCAATCAAGAAATACTATCCTTGAACCCAAAACATGGCTTATATGTACCTACTTGCACATCCATAACCCTGAAATATTAAGAAAGTACACAGAAGTGATTCCAGAATATTTACCACCACCAAACGACACAACATATATGACAATGGAATACTTCCCCTTTGTCCACTTAATAAAAAAGAAACTAACTAAATATATATACGAAAAAACAAACGAAAACGCTGAAACACTGAAAATAACATTCAGTTATACAGTTTCTAACAAACTTGAAAGAATTTTGAAAGACACAATAGAAGGCGCCGAAGAACAAAACACCTCACCTCAACATTTAGAATAACACTATACCCTTAACCCACTCACCCAGATAACATAATACAAACCAAGGTAGTTACTAACAAAACACCACTTGTAAGGTAGTCTCAAACATACCTACATAACAATCAACAAATCAAAATAAGAAATCATAAAAACTACCTATATCATAACAATTACCATTACTTATGAATAAAAATAACCTAACCTAACAACATTTAAATAAAATCCAACCTAATTAAACAAACCTAACCTAACATTAATACAAACAAACTAAACCTAATGTGTCCCTACCACAAACAAACCTAAACTTACCCCACTACAAACAAACCTAACCTAAACCCACTACAAACAAACCTAACCTAACCTTACTACAAACAAACCTAACCTAACCCCATCATGAACAAACCTAACCTAATCCCATTGCCTTCAAACCTAACCTAACCCCACTACAGACAAACCTAACTTAACCCCAATAAAACAAACCTAACCTAACCCCACTACAAATAAACTTAACCGAACCCCACTACAAACAAACCTAACCTAACCCCACTACCACCAAACCTAACCTAACCCCACTATAGACAAACCTAACCTACTATTATTTAACCCCACTATGACCTAATCTCACAATAACTTAACCTTCCACTCCAAAGTTAACCTTACTTAATTCAATTCAACTCAACCCAACTTAATCCAAATGTTAACCATAAAAATCTTATAACAGGATAGGGTAAATTGGAAGTAGATAATTCTACACTCATAAAACCTAACCTTACTCCTTTTATCCAAGGCATCCATCATGGAACTCCTAAAATTATAAGATTTTTTATCAATATAGCTGCTCCTGCTACTCCAAACAACCACAGTGACATCCACAACTACAACTATCCAATCATTTACGGACATGGGCATATTTACAGAAAATAAACCATTTCTTTATGGCTACACGACAACAATACCATTAACTTTCCATGTAAAGATTGACAACCGAACTAACTATTGGCAAGACATCTGCCCCCAAAAACTAAAAAATACCTGCACTAGGGACAGCAGGATAACCGCATTATACAGAGATGTTAGCGAGGATGTTAATATCAACTTCAACCCTAACATGAGATACAAAAGGGAAACAGAACCCTTAACGGTCTTCCCAGCCAAACTCTTTCACTGGTGCTGCGGATTTGTATCGCAGAATCAGTTAGACGAACTTAAAGACGACTATAACCGCAAAGAAGCTGCAGACGAACAACAAATGTACAATATCCATCAAGAACTAATAACAATACACAATACTTCAGCAACAATTATGAATGAACTGATCCGAACAGCCTCAGTCACTGAAGAATACATGAACACAGTTGATACTGAAATTCTAGCAACAAATACCATACTTTTGAGCCATATACTTAAAAATAAACTAAACGCAGCCAAAATTCAATGCAATACACACACCTTCCCAACTGCCCTTATCAGCAAAGTCTTATTAAAAGATCAACTGGATAACCTAAACAAAGTCCTATTAAAATACAACCTACATACAACAATACCAAGCAACAAAGCAGACATTCTACTAGCATACCCCTTAACAGATTGTACATTCTACGAAAATATGATACTAGTACAAATTGATATACCAATCACGGACATGGATTACTATATTTACCAAATCAAAACAGCACCCTTCATCCACAACAACAACACCTGTATACTTTCAAACACCAATTACCACCTGGCCAACGAACGAGGCCCAATCACACATAAATCCTTCAAAACTGTACACACAGAGGAATTCAATAACGGAGCTTCAAATCTACTCCCCTTCATAAAAATCCCAAACAACAAAAACTTCCCCAGTCCAGGAACAATATGTATACAAGCCCTCCTTAACAATGACAACTACCAACAAATTGCAAACAAGTGCCAAATAAGCTGCGTTGATCATATATTGCCAACAGCTACCCATATTTTTGATAATACATTCATACTAACAGGAATTGAAACATTCATAATAACCGATGACCAAGGGATCAGTACAACCTACAAAACACAGAATAAAATAGGAAACACACAGATCAATCTCAACTGTGGTGAAACGCTTACTACAGACGATTTTACCCTAACCAACAACATCCCATGCAAAGTCCTACCTGAAATCCCACCCAAACACCTCGTATTCCATTCACTCCTAAATAATACCATTTATCAAAACAGAGGACAACTTATAGAAAACATAACGGACATTATCCATGTACTACAACAAACAATGAAAAGCGATGCCAACAGTTCACAATACTGGAACAGTATGTTTGACAAATATCTTAAAGACAACATGGAAGAGAAACAGAAAAAAGCTTTTCATAAAAGTTTGCCAACATCACTCAGCTATTTATTATTCGGATACGATTTCATAGAAGAATTCCTGGACATTCTACAATGGATCCTAATTATAATGCTTGTTGTCAAAACTAAACTATGTCACAGCTGCCTAGGATGCGCCGCCCTCAACATTCCACGTGCCAACGCCGAGGACAACCTAACTATGAAAATCATACATGAATTTAATCTAATTATAATCATGATAATATTAATCTGCATATGCATTCTTACAGCTAAACTCACCAAGATAATAATACAACGCAAGATTCCTGACACAAATAACAGCGATGATGTGGAAATGCAACGTTTCTCACCTAACAAGCACAGAGCAAGAAAATAAACTATAACCTAATCTAGATCATTCATGTCTTGAACTTCATTTTCAATACTTAAAACTCTGTAGCTTTCCTATCTTACTTTTTAACTTATAAGTGCATTCCTACAAAAAATAACAAAAAAATATAAAAAACCATATTTCAAAGGTACTTATTGTTACTAAAATTATCATACTTTTACAGGTTCTTTATAAATATAATTACAATATAAAAGTTATTATCATACTTTAAAATAAAACACAATAATATAACAAGCAATTGTAATTATACAGCTGACTTAAGACCCCTGAGGAATTATTAAAGAAACTAGTTGGGACACTACCAGCAACTGAAAAAGAACCTTATTCTAACCTCATCAATTTATTTCAACATGGGCGATACCAACGTATCTAAATACATCACCAAGGTATGTGCATTTAATCATAGTAACCCTTCATCCCTAGACCGAGCACTCCAACCGGGTTGGATTCAGGACATACAAATACCCTTAAAAGATGTCCTAAAGGCATTAGAAAACCTAGACCCAAAATACGCTACCATAATCACTGATCTAGCCCATGAAGACGATACTAGACAACTGACAATCTACGAATGCATTATGGCCGATCCAACTGATCCTTTAGTCCACCAATACCTAGATTTTGCACACATAGCTAGAGAAACCCCGTTCCTACCTAAAAAAGCAGACGTGGATAAATGGAAAACCATTCAGCTACACTCAGAATTACCTGGCAAAATAACCGCCCACATAATAACATGCTTCACCACCGTACTACAAAATAAAAAATTCATGACCAACCTTGAAGGCTCAATTAGGAACAACGTAAGCCTTTGTGACGTAAAAACAACATTAAGAGAACCCTCTTCAAACCTACAATCAATGGCAACAATAATCAAACAAAATAACCTAAAAGCAATGATGGCTAAAGCTACCACAATGAATGCGCTAAACGGAACCAGATTTAAAATTGAACTGGTCATGGCATACATCCTAGCTGAAATCCGAAACAACATAAAATACAATAAACGTCCCATAATAGACGGAGACAAACAAGATAAAACACAATTTGAGCATGATCAACGAAGAGCCTGGCTAAGCAGAATCTATCAAATTGCTGAAACCGAATTCCAACTTAACTACAACACCGATGAATTAGACTGGGACAACTTTATATCCAAACTCACCATATCAATCCCCAACTGGAGAAAACCCAACACTTCCATCCCCACCCCAGACCTAAGTAAAATGACAAATATTTACAGTGTAGTACTGTCAAAAAAGGTAACATCCAAACCAGATGCAGTAGAAAGTGATAACATTGACGAAGTTATGACCAGTAGACAAGACACAGCAACATCGATAAAAGATAATCAAGAACTCAGAGCAGAACATCGCAAAGAATACAAAAAAGAAGCCCTTGAACTAATGAAAGCAGACAATCCAAACAGGTTCCAGATCAAAGGACCACAACATCACGCTTTAATTTCCAAAAGAGCCTCTGGTGCCAACTGGGGAATTAAAAACCCCAACTACCGACTAAGACAACAAGATCGTGAACAAAACCTACAAGAAGGATTTGACGAACCACGACAAGGACCATCAAGACCACGCCCTAACTATAACTACAGACGTGGACAAAGCAGAACATTTTTTAGAAGTACACCTAGGGCAGACGCCAAACGCAACAGAGAATCTGACACTCAACCCGAAGAAAACACTGATGATAGTGGACAAGATAACACGAAAAAACCTAAACAAGGCCAAAAAACCAAATGACTAAAACCGAACAGAAGACGCATCAAAATAAGCGAAAAATTTCCCCTCTACTTTCCCCCAACCACAGATGAACCTAACCACACACCTAGAACTACTAAAAATTCCTTTACAAACTTTATAACATTATTAGGAAAACCCCAGACACAATACATAATTTAACCAACATTATAATCCCAAACGAAATTAAAGCTCTCTTATCATTAGGACTCAAATTTAACTTTCCCTCTACACCCTCCGACAACAAAATCACAGACACAATTAACCGTAATCTAACCAAAATTGCTTGGAAGGTATATTTCCAGACCAAAGACATACCCCCTAGGAACTACACGCATATCGACGCACTAATCCATAAATACAAAAAATCACAAGGACCAATTAATCAACCAGAAAATTTCCAAACTACCTTCCACGACATAAACATAATCACGGAAGACTTAATTGACATTATACATATCAATAAATATAAAATCCAAACGATTCCTACAGAACTCTCCAAAATCACTAAAAAATTCCTAAAAGACAACCAAATAATAATAAAACCCGCAGACAAGAATGCAGGCATAGTAATAATGTACTATGCGGACTACAAAAACGAAGTCAACAGACAACTAGCTGACTTAGAGTACTACGAACCTACATCACATGAAGAATTTAAAGAAGTTACAAATTTCAACATGAGTAACATACAATTACAAGCTGAAAATGAAGTTCACCCAGAACTCACACGTTTCCACGACCTCATCCCCCACCAAGAGAATATGAAACCAGGCCATTTCTACATACTACCGAAAATACATAAGCCCTACCAAGATATACCCAAAGGCAGACCAATCGCTAGCTCAATCAATACCCCAACAAGAGGAATAGCCCTACTACTAGATAAAATCTTAATTTTAATAATGATTAATATTGCCGACATAATAATAGACACACCTCACCTTATACATCTGATTGAAAACACAACATTACAACAAAACACTGAATATAAATTATTGACAGCAGACATAGAAGGCATGTACACGGCGATTAGCTTCGACAACTGCCTGGATATTATAACAGAGACCTACAATGATTACAAACACAAATTAACACCATACTTTAGTAAACCATTCTCCACACAATTTATTAGAGAATTACTATACACAATTTTACACAATAATTACATACAGTTCGAAAATAATGTGTACAAACAGATTAAGGGGATAGCCATGGGCAGCCCTTGCTCAGTCTCCATAGCAAACATCGTGGCAGCCAAATCACTCGCCAGGTGCCTAGCCACAATTAGACATACATTACCATTAGCTGGAAGATTAGTAGATGATATACTAATAATAACAAAAATTGAAGATAATTACAATTTCCAAGAAATACTTCAAGATCCGGATTTCTCCTTTACAATTGAAACAGGACAGGAACTCACGTTTCTAGATCTAAAAATTAGAATAAACAAACACAAAATTAGCTTCACCAATTATAATAAGCCAATCTCTAAACATCAATACATTCACTACAACTCCTCCCACCCCAAACATCTCCTGGATTCATTACCATACAGCCAGGCACTACGAATAATACGCAATAATTCGGATGATTTTACAAGAAATATGCAATTAAATGCAATGAAAATAAAATTTCTTAACAGAGAATATCCAAGAACAATCATTGAACAACAAATACAAAAAGCTAAAACTCAATCAAGAAATACTATCCTTGAACCCAAAACATGGCTTATATGTACCTACTTGCACATCCATAACCCTGAAATATTAAGAAAGTACACAGAAGTGATTCCAGAATATTTACCACCACCAAACGACACAACATATATGACAATGGAATACTTCCCCTTTGTCCACTTAATAAAAAAGAAACTAACTAAATATATATACGAAAAAACAAACGAAAACGCTGAAACACTGAAAATAACATTCAGTTATACAGTTTCTAACAAACTTGAAAGAATTTTGAAAGACACAATAGAAGGCGCCGAAGAACAAAACACCTCACCTCAACATTTAGAATAACACTATACCCTTAACCCACTCACCCAGATAACATAATAC
>JABJWA020000250.1:0-2500 GCA_020352615.2 Yoshiicerus persimilis | reverse complement strand
GTTCACTACTTCTGAAAGGCGGTCTTAAATGTAAAGTTTTCAAGTTATTGAAAACAATTGGCATGCTGCACATAACATCACCTGGTATATTTCTTAGATGCATTGTCAACATTTCAATTGACTGCGGCAAAACGAAAATATCAATTGGCGAATAAATGAAAACTTTTCTTACTTGTATCATTGACCTTTCTGTTAGAGATGTATTCTGTAACTGTAATTTGTCTATTTTCCATTGACAATTTTTTACATTATCCAGCGTAATATTCCACAGTTGCACTGAACCAAGTTTAATGTCAGCGGTTTTGCCCATATCTAATCTAAGTTTTGTCGTGTTGTCTCTTTCACTTGGAGTCAAAATGATTTGTTTAGTATTTGACAAGTCTACAAAATCATTCACACAGATCTCGGTCAACTTAATCCCCTTTTTAAAAAAATCAACACTGGAAAATAAAGTATAGGTTGGACGCAATATAATGTTTTCCTGAAGGTGAACCTCAATTCCCCAGCCGAATAACCTTAAATCTTTTATATTTATAAGAGCATTTATCTGCATTGAAATAAATGTGTCATTAGAATAAACCTTAAGACTTGTGTGATATTTAGCATTATGCTTAGTCATTCCTGATGCTTCCAACCATGAACTCATGTCATACTTTCTGAAGCGTTGAGAATTGTCGCCTACTAATTGCGTTACATCAAAGGATAACTCTCTAATGTGCTGTTTTTGAATTTGAAAAAAAGTAGATAACTTCTTCGTCCGTGCCTTGGAATTTTCAAAACTGAAGTTAGTGAAAGGAGCAGTTTCCATGCTTTCATTGGGGAAAGTTGAAAAGAAGTTTGAAATAGTCCGATCAATTTTATTGTCACAGAATTCAATTCTGGATCGCGTTTTTAGCACATTTAGTCCGGTACAGCTCCAAGTTTTAGAAATATAGCGTGCGTTTTTAATTTCATTGACATCCAAGTATTTCAGAACACATCTGATGATCTAGAAACAGCAATATTGAAATATTTTAAAAATGTTCAACCAAATAGTAACCCTTTGTAAACAAATCAATTTATTTGCAAAGTTTGTTTTTGTCATAAGCTTACCACATCAATCAACATCGGATTAGCCGCTTTTGTCATCAAGCTGCATCTAGGCGTGTCTTCACAAAGTGTATTCCTTTCAAAATTATCCATTATTGCCTCCATCTATTAGCATAAATTAAAAAACAACATTCTACTTGATTGTTAATTGCAATAACTACGGTTTTCCATTACCAATAGTCATTGAAATAGCCGAAAACTATTTGGTACACTTCTTAACGGCTGTTTGCCAAGACTAAGGTATTCGATTACCAAATAGTCATTCAAATAGCCCAAAACTATTTGCTACACTATTTTAATGGCTATTTCCTAATGGCTAACTTTGATAGATCCTTTTTGTTCCGGAATTCAATTTTTGATCGAGTTTTTAACTGATTCAACCCGACTGAGGTACACTTTTGATATAAAGCGAGTGTTTTTATTTTCATTATCATCGAGATGCGTCGTAAGACATCTAATGACCTAAAAATATTAACCTGTATCACTGAAATTTTTTTGAAGCAGTACGGTTAGTCAATTTCTTGACGTTATTGTTTAGCCAGTACGTACCACTGCAATCAGCATAGGACGTTTTGTCATTATCACTAAGGTGCTTCTAAAGGTTCCTTTTTGGAATTCAGTCTAGTCAAAATGATACATCAGTCTTTACACAATTATCGAAATATTGAAACCATAAATTGATTAATGGTATTTAATTATTTTAGCCCGACCGAGGGCTCGTAGAACGGGCTTGTCTGTGTGTGTGCGCATTTTTACTTTGGATTTGAACGAATTGATAGTCAGCCATGAAAATGGCACAACTAGATTTCGTTATATTCAGAATACTTGTTAATGCTAATGAGATAGTCAGGATAAATATAATGAGAAAGTTATTTGACATATTCATAAAAACATTTCCATAAAGTTCAAAAATGTGGTTGCTGTCCGAAGTCACAAACTGCTGCCAAATTTTGGACAAACTGAGATCAAGCAGTCTCATTAGTCCTATCGAAGGCCGGGCTAAAAATCTTGCTTGCCCGGAGTTTTTACGTTGAGCGTTAGAATATGTTTTGAAGATTAAGGAGCAAAATTTATCCCACGCTACAGTCCTTATTGCAAGTAACGTTTAATATAATAATTTCAAACCTAATCGAACTGTAAAATATGACTTACTTTAGTTAAAAGGATGTATGCATCGGAGATCTGACTTTTGGAAGTCAAGGAAGGCAATTGCAGAGATAATATCAATCTTTTATGAACGAGTGGCTATCGTGTAAGAATTTTGTAATATTGAGGTCGATATTTTAAAAACGTTTGAAAACTACAATTTTGATAAAAGACAACCTGGAGCACTACATGTATTACATACAACACCTTTTCATTCTGAATGCATACTATTTCCAAAAACGACAGGTTAATGTCACCAACTAGA
>JABJWA020000249.1:0-24744 GCA_020352615.2 Yoshiicerus persimilis | reverse complement strand
GACGAAGACGACGAAAAGTGGCAAGAGAAGTCAGTGTACAATATCAAAAACGAGCCAGTTCCAGAAATTAGTGCTGCAGACAAAGTCGAAAATTTCCTGGAATCGACGGTGCCAAGGTATTTGTATGGCGATTCTCATGACAAGATTCATCATTCGTTATTTGCTAATCACAATAAAGAGACAACTCCCGGATTTTGGTCATTCTCACCACCCGGCAAAACAAACCAAAACTGGGAAAGGAACTCAAAACAGTCAGTTCGAGCTCAAGAATCCCAAAGTAGACCTGAACCAGTAGTGCAAGGAAACATTAGTAGGCAACCGGAGCCGCAGCAGTTGCCGGAACAGAAAATGGTTCCATTCTCGGCCGACCAGCTGTCCTTGCTCTTTCAAGCACAAGATATTGCCAAGTCTCAACAGACAGTTGGTGACACGGGGGGAGGGGAAATCAAAAAATTTGTGGCACGCCAGTCAGGAGTCACTGTCTTACCTGATTTTTCCGGAGAACCTGAAAAGTGGTCAATGTATATCAATCACTACCTGGAGACAACCAAGGAGTGTGGATATAGTGACTTCAACAATATCTGCAGATTACGAAAAAGTTTGAAGGGCAAGGCTTTGGAGGCAGTTGGAGAAATGCTTAACCACACCGACAAATTGCCACTCATCATAAAGTGCCTCGAGGAGAACTTTGGGCAACCGGATTTGATAGTGAAAACTCTCATTCTTAAAGCCAAGAAAATTGCAAGCTTCAAGGAAGACAAGTATGACGCGATCATCGACTTCTCTCATACAGTTATTAACTTGGTGGCTACTATGGAGTCCCTGAAAAAAGAAAATTATATGGTGAATCCCACTCTGATGGAGGAGTTGGTAGAGAAGTTACCTGTAACTTTCAGAACTGAGTGGGAAAACGAGATGGCTAGAAAATCCGATCATTCTGAAAACGTAACTTTGAAAGACTTTTCAGAGTGGATGGGACGGCGTGCTAAAACTGCCAGAATCCTCAAAACGACCTTGCCTATTGAAAGTGCACCTCCCAAGGCTAAACAAGATGAAATTCGATCAAATAAACCTGACTCAAGAAAATCCAAGGGACAGACAAAGGAATCAGTGTTTGCAGCCAGCGAACCAAAAGATGAAGAAAAAACTACTCCAGAAGTCAAGTGTTTGTTTTGTGAAGGAAGTAACCACAAAACATTCCAGTGTAAAAAGTTTGCAAAACTGGACGACGCTACACGCTGGAAATGGGCAACTGACAATCGAGTTTGTTTTTCGTGCTTAGGAGGTGGCCACTCCATGCGCTCCTGCGAGACAAAAGAAAAGTGTTTGGTAAGCGGTTGTCAGCTGTTTCACCACAAGCTCTTGCACAAGGAGAAAGTTGAAGACAAACCAGAAGAAACTCCCGAAGTTGTGACAACAACAACGGGGACGAAAATTGTGACGTCGACAACTCTCCGCCGAGTAATGCCAGTAATCCTGAAAGGTCCGAAATGTGAACTCCGTGTTTACGCCATGCTTGACAGTGGTTCAACCGTCACACTAATGGATTCGAAATTGGCAGAGCTGTTGGGATTGTGCGGACCTAGAACAGGCCTCCTGATGACTATGGTTGATGGAACCACAGCGACTGAAAGTAAATCAAAAATATTTCCAGTAAAAATTCAGGGATTAAACGAAAAGGAGTCATTTACCATGGATAGCGTACGGACAGTACGAAAACTGAAGCTGCCTCCTCAGTCAGTAAACATGGAAGAAATGACTCGTAAGTTCAAACATTTGAGAAAATTACCGGTAGAATCCATGAAAATGGCAGTGCCCAGATTGCTGATTGGCGATGACCAGTGTCACCTCACTGTTGCTCGAGATGTTCGTGAGGGTCCACCTAAGGCTCCAATAGCAAGCCACACCAAGCTAGGTTGGGTGGTTCATGGTCCCGAAGAAAAAACGGAAAACCCTGGCGAATGTGTTTTCCACATACGTCATGCCGTCGAAGAGAAACTTTGTCAGCTGGTGAGGGATTCCTTCAGCACGGAGAGTTTCGGGGTGAGAGCTCCAGAGAATTTGCCAAAATCTGTAGCGACGACAAAGGCTGAGCAACAAATTGCAGCCAACATGAAAAGGAACGGAGAGAAGTGGGAAACCGGACTTCTGTGGGCCGAAGATAATGTGCAGATGCCACCGAGCAGAATTAGTGCACTAATTCGTTTGAAGTCTCTGCAAAGGAGAATGTCACGAGATGAAGACCTTTCGCAGTGGTACCACGAAAAAATTAACCACTACATATCCAGTGGATATGTAAGAAAATTGAGTGATGAAGAAGCTCGAGTTATAGGACCAAGAACCTGGTATCTCCCACATTTCGCAGCTGAACACCCGAACAAGCCGGGAAAAAGACGTCTCGTGTTTGACGCAGCTGCAAAGTGTTTCGGAGTTAGTTTAAATGATAAACTTCTGTCTGGTCCGGACCTACTTACATCGCTGGCCGGAGTACTCCTTCGTTTCCGAAAAGGCATAATTGGCTTTTCTGGTAACATCCGCGAAATGTTTCACCAAGTTAGGATCCGAGAAGAAGACAGGTGTGCTCAGCGTTTCCTATGGGACGAAACAGGAGTTGGAAATCCTTCCACTTATGAAATGCAAGTGATGACGTTCGGAGCTACTTGCTCGCCCTGCCTGGCCCAAGTGGCAAAGAACACTAATGCAATGGAGTACGCTAAAGAATTCCCAGAAGCTGCCGAAGCCATTGTACGTAAACACTACGTCGATGATTACCTGGATGGAGCCAACAGCGACGAGGAATCCTTAAAAATTATCCGAGACGTGATAGAAGTGCACAGGCGGGGCGGATTTGAAATCCGAGGATGGATATGCAGCTCCCAAAGTGTCCTAAGTGCTCTCAGCTGCGCAAGTAATTTAAACGAAGAAAAGGATCTGAACCTAGAGGGTGAGCATTCGTCTCCAAAAGTTCTTGGACTACGATGGAACCCAAACGAAGATTACTTTTATTTCTCCTGCCATTTCAACAAAGTGGATTCTGAAATAGTGAGAGGAGAACGAAGACCCACCAAGAGGGAAGTGCTAAAAACATTTATGTCCGTGTTCGATCCTCTTGGATTTGTAGTGCACTTCACTGTAAAGGCAAGAATTTTGTTCCAGCAAGTGTGGAGGTCAGGAATTTCCTGGGACGACGAAATTACTGATGTTCAGTTCGTGAAATGGAGAACCTGGCTCAGTCAGATGAGAAATATCGGTGAGATTGGCATACCTAGGTGCTACTCCAGTTTGCTGAAGAATGCAGAAAACATACAGCTTCATGTATTTTGCGACTCCAGCGAGGAAGCATTTGCTGCCGTCGCCTATTTGAGGATTCAATCGTGTGACACTGTTGATACTGTTCTCGTCATGGCAAGAGCTCGAGTAGCCCCGTTGAAGCCCATTACGATTCCTAGATTGGAATTGCAGGCAGCCCTCATGGGTAGCAGACTGGCGGCGACACTGAATGAAGAATTGGATTTGAAAATACAGGAAACTCATTATTGGAGTGACTCCCGGACTGTATTATGTTGGATCCGCTCAGATGCTCGGCAATACAAACCCTTCGTCGCATGCCGAGTAGGAGAAATTCTGGAGACCACTTCAATTGAGAACTGGCATTGGGTCCCCACTAAGGAGAATGCTGCAGACGAAGCGACAAGGAGCTCGACTGAAGCCAACTTCTCAAGTGACAGCAGATGGTTGACAGAACCTGAATTTCTGAAGCTTTCTCCTGAAGACTGGCCAAAGGAAAAGCAATCAGTAGAATCTTATGACGAAATTGAGTCAACAGAAATATGTTGTGGAGTTGACTTAACGAGAACTATTCTCCCCAACATTGCTACTCTGAACTCTTGGAGCCGTTTACTCCGAAGTACTGCCTGGATGTTACGATTCATCGATGTCAAGTTACTGAAAAAGAAGACATCGGGTGAGCTAAAAGTGGAAGAACTTCAGAGAGCAGAGAGAGTTATTCTACGAAGATGCCAGAAGGAGACGTCCGACAAAGTCAACATTCCAGCACAGAAAAAAGAACAGGGATCAGGGAAAGTTCTGGGATTGTGCCCTGTGATGGATGAGCATGGATTACTTCGCGTTCGTGGAAGAGTGCGAGAGTCCCCTGAACTGGCCTTAGATGCTCGACAGCCAATATTACTCAGCCCGAAACATGACATTACCCGATTATTGGTAAAACACTACCATTGCCTAGCTGGACACGCAGGACAAGAATTCGTCTTGAATGAGCTTCGTCAGAAATACTGGATCCTTGACGCTCGGAACGCAGTAAGGTACGCGTGGTACAACTGCAATTTTTGCAAAATTTCACGGGCAAAACCAGAATTCCCTGAGATGGCTCCACTACCAAGAGTTAGACTGACGAGACCCCAGCGAGCCTTTGCATACGTAGGGGTGGACTACTTTGGACCTCTGACTGTGACGGTGAATCGTGGCACTCAGAAGCGGTACGGAGTTTTATTCACCTGTTTGTCTGTGAGAGCAGTGCACTTGGAAATAGCTAGCTCGCTCAGTACGGATTCCTTTATTATGGCTTTGCGGAGATTTATAGGCCGTAGAGGATGCCCGACGAAAATCTATTCCGACAACGGCACGAATTTCCATGGAGCCAACAACGAACTGAAGCGCGCTTTGGAAGAATTTGACCAAAACGAGATCGAAAGTAAACTGTCCTCTAAGAGTATCGAGTGGTCATTCATACCCCCCTCCGCCCCCCACATGGGTGGGACTTGGGAGCGTTTAGTGAAGTCTGTAAAGGTGGCTCTGACCGCAAACTTGAAGGAGCAGTCCCCAAGAGAAGAGGTATTGCATACCCTATTCGTTGAGGCTGAAAACATCGTGAACAGTCGACCACTGACCAGAGTCTCAGCGGACCCCAACGACTTGGAAAGTCTAACTCCGAACCACTTCTTGTTGGGATCTTCCGCGGGTGCCCCGAATATGGCTATGCACCCAAGAGAAGACTTGTTCTCCCGAAAACAATGGAGAATCGCCCAGGCGTTCGCCGACCAATTCTGGAAGCGTTGGATCAATGAGTATCTGCCCAGCCTGACAAAACGTACCAAGTGGCATAGACCCACCAAGCCTGTGAAACTTGGGGACTTGGTGTTCATTGCCGATGGGGACTTACCGAGGAATTCCTGGCCTCGGGGAAAAATCACCGAACTTTTTCCCGGAAAAGATGGAGTCATCCGAGTCGTTAAGGTGAAGACTGCTACAGGAGAATTCCGCAGGCCAGTAGTGAAGATATGCGTTCTTGATGTGGAGCCCGAGAAGAGCGCTCCTGTTATGGATTGTGGCGACGAAGATGGAGTTGTGGACAAACCCGAGGATTTGCCACCGGGGGGAGTGTACGCCACATTAGGAGAGGATAAGTAATGCGCCGAGGGAGCGGAGAGAGAAGGAGAGTGGTGGAGGCATTTTTTCCTTTATCTCGTAGTTAGTAATGTTGCAGAATCGACGGAAGACGGACAGTCTTGCCGGAGCAGAAAATACCCAATCAATTATCATTTCTGAAGTTTTTATCCATCTTATTTAATTAACTGTATTATTGATACTGCCTAATATCAATAAAACTAACATTATCATTGTAAAGTGAACCCCGACAGACTGACCATTCATTTCGACACTGGCACTAGAAACTGGCATAAATAAATATTTGTAGAAGAATTGTTAGCCCCAGAAAACTGACGATTCCGCACAGGGCTGGAATTCTCAAAAAATCGTAAAATTGCGATCGTTGATTTCTGCAAAATCACTGGTTAGTTTTTATCGTTACTAAGTTACTATAAAAATTAGCCAATTATTTTGAAGAATTTAACGATCGTAATTTTACAATTTTTTGAGAATTCCAGCCCGGGATGTTAGTTTATCTATATCTATGGACATAGGCTACGGGAAAAGGACTATTCAAGGAGTTTCTTGGCTGCCTCGTTACGGTCCCGTAGCCTACTTTGCAGACCCAGTGTAAAAAGGTTCCAATCCTTACCACCTGTATACTCATCATATGGAATGTCCCCAAGACGAGTACAGTCATACCTCCTTATGTATCAGAGGTGGTGAAAGTTGGGCCGTTTTACATTAGGATTACGGGGACACCGTTTGGGACAAATTTCCCCAGATCTCAGTCCCAAACTGGTAATCTTAATGGGTATCCATGGGTACTAAAAGCCATAACGGAGATAACGGTCCCAAACCCTATTCCTGAAGATGGTCAAAATTCACCACCTCTCATACATAGGGAGGTATGACTGTACTCGTCTTGAATGTCCCTGATTTCCAATGATAGCAGGTACTATTAAATCGGACAAGAGCCCTATTATTTTACCTTCTCTTCATCAAGCCAACTCAACTTTTAATTCAATAGTACGTGCTATCATTGGAAGTCAGGGTTAGAATTCTCAAAAGATTGCAAAATTACGATCGTTGATTTCTGAAAAATCATTGGCTAATTTTCATAGTAACTTAGTAACGATATAAAGATAACCAATGATTTCGCAGAAATCAACAATACTGATTTTACAGTCTTTTGAGAATTGCAGTCCAAGGACATTCGTTCCAATTTAGCTCCGGTAGACTCTTTTACTAAACGGATTCGAGAGAAATAGGAGTAAGGGGTCGTCCATAAAGGACGTCCGGCTTGACGGAGGGAGGGAGGGTCCAGCAAAATCGGACAAATTCGGACACCGGGGGAGGGAGGGGTTTAGGTACATCGGACGTCCGAGCTATTCATAAATAACTACTTGCATGAAATCATTTAATTACAGCAAAAGTAGCATAATGTTTACTTTCCTACAATGTATAACTATTTACTGCAGTGTAATATTGAACTACACGCAGGAAGAAGCGGCTCCGCTTAAAAGTGTAATCCGCATGTGTGTGGTACCCAAACTGGAATAGCATGTTGTTTTAATGCTTTCTTGAAATATCGTTCATCATCCGGATTGATTTCGTATCAAAATGAATCCTTCAGAAAAGCAAGAACTTTATCAAAAATTGTGTAAAGAATGGATCATCTGTCACTCAGATAGAAAAGGTAATTTCATTAATTATTATTTTTAACATTACCTCAAGTAATCATTTCACCCTCAAAAAATTGATATAGTGTAACAAAGACTTACGAAGAGTTTCACATTTATAGGAGACAAAAATCAGCAAGAGGCTATCGCATTTTGGAATTTAAACAAAACAAATCCATCCGCAATTAATTTGAAGATTAACGAACTCAAAGCTCTGAGATTGCAACGACAGGCTTCGATGCTCAATATGTTTTCAAAAGCTAGTAGTACATCAGTAGAGATGAGTCAGTCTGCTCAGCTAGCTGTCGAGGTACAATCAATACCACCACCGGCGCCGGTTACTTCAGGTTAAAACTTCAGAAAACTCATTACTATTAGTATATTAGGATTTTTTTCTGGGAATTTTTATATTAGGAATACTTATTTAATATAGACGTGCCGCCCGCCCCCAAAGTAAACAATCACGCTAAAGCCCAACAAGAAGCTCAACAGCATTTGGCAACACTCAATTCCAAGATTGACGCCCTTCAAGCTATAAAATCTGCAGGGTTAATAACAGAAACTCAAAAATCTGACTTGAAATCTATAATCCATGAGAAGACTGCCACGGCTAAAAAATTGCAAACCCTAAAAAGGGATTCAGAACGTAAACGCAAAGCTAGAAACAAGCAAAAGCGAAAACTTGAAGAGTTAAAAGAATGTGATCCTGAAACATTTGGAAAATTAAAAGATGTTGTTTCCACTCGAGAAGCCGGCGCCGGCAGACCTAGATTGGAAACTGAACAACCTGAACTTTTAAAAACTATAGTTAATCTAGTGTCTCCAGTGTCAGCAGCTCATGATCGAAGACGAATGGAAATGCTGAGAACTTGTATGACACTTGACACACTCCACAAAGAACTAATACATGAAGGTAAACTTCCTGTAAACTGATTCTACAAAACTAAAAATCAGCGTTATTTTTTAACTTTGAAATTAAAGTCACTTTGATTTTCAGGTTACAAATTATCTCGAGCAGCCTTATATTTGCGACTATTACCCAGAAACTATACCACAATTGAGGGCAAGAATCACGTTGTGACTGTTCCCGTAAAGCTAATTCGAGCAAAAAATGACCTACGAAAGGAACACGCTGACACACATTTTTGCGCTGCATCAATCCGAATGCTGAAAGAATTGGCTGAATTTGTAGGAGAGAAAGCTTGCTTTGTGGTGAGCCAGGACAACAAAGCTACCGTGCCATTAGGACTGGCAGCTGCAAAAAAACAGTCCCCGATATTAATGCATTTGTATTATCGAGTAATTTTACCGGATCATGATTATGTAGTTGCATCAAGGCACAAGCTGGTTCCTTCTGTTTACGCTGGAATATCATTCAACAGAGAGCAAAGGACACTTTCATACTCCGGTCCAACATATGTGGCGATTAGAAGTGCAAAACATTCAAAAAGCAACGCTGAGACACATGCTGTTGATTTTCGTCGCCTTTTAAAACTAGAAAATTTTAAAGAATGTTGCTTAACCGGCGCCGGTAGTATTGTGAAGCCTGTGGTAATAATATTTACCGACGGTGGTCCGGACGAAAACCCTCGATATCCAAAAGTATTAATTCAAGCAGTACGTCACTTTAAGGATTTCAATTTGGACGCTTTATTTGTAGCAACTCATGCTCCTGGTCAGTCAGCGTACAATCAAGTGGAAAGGCGCATGGCACCTCTTTCTAGAGATCTTTCAGGCATCATTCTTCCACATGACCATTTCGGTTCGCATTTAGATGCTTCTGGAAAGACAATTGATAAAGATCTCGAGAAAAGAAATTTTGCTAAAGCAGGAATGTGTCTTGCAGAAGTGTGGAAGGATAAAGTAATAGATAAATTCCCGGTTTTTGCAGAATACATTGAACCCAATGAAATTGATGTCGCCGGCTCTATGTTTACGCCAACTGAAGAATGGTTAGTTAGCCATGTTAGACAATCTCAATATGTACTACAAGTTGTTAAGTGTGAAGATAGTAGTAGCTGTTGCACTGCCCCAAGAACGAATATTTTTACCACTGTTCTTCAAAACAGATTTTTACCGGCACCGGTTATGTTTAAAGAGGAAGATTGCGGATTAATTCCATGTGCCTTCACCAGTAAGGAGGGGAGATTTGGTTCATTATTACAAAGAATAGCGCTTCCAAATGTGGCACCTAAGTATTTGCATTTTAATCCTTTACCATTCGATGCGTACTGCCTATCTGTGAATTCTGATCTAGAAACTCGCATATGCCCTATTTGCCATGTATATTTTCCCACCAAAATTTCTATGGAGTCACACAGAAAAGCTTGCCATCGTTCCTCGATCGAATCAATTATGGAAACCATTTATAATGTTGCCCACGGAATCATTGAAGAACAGAAAATCGAAGAAGATGGCGAGGAGTCGCTGCCAATCATTTCAGATTTACAGCACTGGCTTTACCAATGTCCTTTTGAAGACGATATTGCATAATCTTTTGTTTAATAAACATATTAGTTTATTGTTGTGAAACGTAAACAATAAAATTTAAAGATTGATTATCCACATATTTATTTATTTTATTTTACTGGACGTCCTAGAGGGAGGGAGGGGTTTTCTAATTCGGACAAATGCGGACAATGGAGGGAGGGAGGGTCTAAAAAGGGCCAAAAATCGCGGACGTCCTTTATGGACGGCCCCTAACTATTTTAAACTCTATTGTCTCTTCTAATGACAAACAATTTCCGAACTGCTGTCTTATATGAAAATCGACTGCGTGGAAATTCTGGAAATCTGAATTTGACCCCCCTTGTAAACTCAAAGAAACGTCATGCCAGAAATTTAAACTCCTTGGGGTCAACCTATTCAATGGACAGAGTTACTAACTAGAGTGACCCGTAGTTACCAAGCATTTTATTTCGCTATGGAGTTGACTTGTCTTCCCGCGATTGTCTTCAAGTGATCCAGGTTGTTGACTTTCACTCTGAATTCCCCAACGCCATTGGGATTTCACCGCCTCTTTCACACAATGCAAAAACATGGATCCATCAATTACACGGATTCTATTTTCAAAAAATATAAAAAAATCAGTAAATTAAATTAGTAAATTAGTAAATTAATATTTATATGAGGTAAAGCGGTTATTTTTTAAGTAAACCAATTATTTTTCAGGAGCGTTTAAATTTTCTCCAATTATTTGTATTTAAACGCTTTACAAATAAACCGTGGTGCAACACGGAGTAAGTATGTAGCGGAGGTAATCAGTTGATTAGTAAGGTTGATCATCGGTTGATCATTGGTTGATCATCGGTTGATCATTGGTTGATCATCGGTTGATCATTGGTTGATCATCGGTTGATCATTGGTTGATCATCGGTTGATCATTGGTTGATCATCGGTTGATCATTGGTTGATCATCGGTTGATCATTGGTTGATCATCGGTTGATCATTGGTTGATCATCGGTTAATCATTGGTTGATCATCGGTTGATCATCGGTTGATCATTGGTTGATCATCGGTTGATTGATCATCGGTTGACCATTGGTTGTTCATCGGTTGATCATTGATTATTTAGATTTAGTGAAAATTCGACCAAGCGCAATCAAATGGAGGGAGTAACTATGGCTCTCTTAAGGTATCCAAATGCCTCGTCATCTAATTAGTGACGCGCATGAATGGATTAACGAGATTCCAACTGCGTTTTGGACTGTATTTCTGGAACCCATTGACCGATTGACCCCATCTTCTAGATTTAGCTTCCACTGGATCTTATCTAGTGGTGTTCTAAGTTTTAAGTCATTATCTTAATGCATTCTTCCACTTCTAGGCTAGTCTCAAAGATTAAGCTATTAAATACATGGAGTTGTAGGGTCTATATTTGGGACTGTATTTCTGGAACCCATTGACCCCATCTTCTAGATTTAGCTTCCACTGGACCTTATCTAGATGTGTTCCAAGTCTGAACCCATTACCTTATTGCGTTCTTGAGTTATACAGACGGACGGACGGACAGACAGACAGACAGACAGACAGACAGAGCGTTCACATAATGTAGCTCCGCTACATAATAAAGCTATTATTATTAGAGATAATTTAAACAATAAATCGTTATGACGTACCTGTCCCAACCATTGAAGGATATTGCAAAAAACTGTGCCTCTGGGTCTGGAGTTCCATACTCGAAGAAAAAAGTATCTTTATCATACTTTTTCAAGCTAACGTCTGCAGCTTGTATTAGGTTCCACCCATTCAGAGCCATTGCTTTAAAAATGACGCTCAAGAGACTCTGAGCCTTAGCTGCCACATAACCGCCTCCAATCCAGGGAGTTCCACTCAGTTTGAATTCGTGAGTTCCATGATATTCTTTTTCGCCTTCAATAGTGCCCCATCCGTGGACAATGGCTTTTCGGATTACTGGTGTCATTTCTGCTGGCAATGCAATAAGTCGGATGCGGTCGTCCATGTTCAAGGATATGCTGCATACCTTAATATTTTGGTAGCTGGCCGGAGCTAGACTTCCATATGACGCCATTTGCTCAATAATTGGCTATTGTCTACGCAATTAATTTTCAAATGACTTTAGTAAACTTTAGCCGCTACAGAAGTCACTAGCATTTTTACAATATTTCTGAATTATTGTGTCTACTCACAGACATACTGACAGAATGTTTTTATACAGTAGCTTTTTTTGCTACTGAATAATAGCATACATAATACTAAGTATTCAGCCATTACTTAGAAGAATGGATGCTGTACATTACCATAAAGACATCTTTTAATTTTTCTTTTTGTAATAAGAATTAATGGCGATGAAGCACAATCGCGTTTTCTGTAAAATGTATTACCAAGTAAAATCGGCTGAGAAGAATCCATTTCTTATGAAGCTTTTTGTTTACAGTAGTAGCTTTATAGCTTTCGCCACTGAATAATTGTATTTAAATGATAGTGTAAGTAGAATAAAGTTTACGTACCAATGTTTTATTAAGACCAAGTTTATACCAATATTGCATTTGACAACCTACTTATCGTCCGACATCAAACTCTGTATTCCGTCCAAAAATATCGTCGTTTCGAAAAGAATGCAAAATAAAATGAAAAGTTTACTGAAATTGAAAAAAACAGCAAGTATTATGTTTACACGCATTTGTTTTTGGAAAAGTAAGTATTCTACAGAGCATTGTGCGTGAATTAAGTAATTAGAGATACAAAGAGGAGAAATCCATTGGCTACTTAACACTTAACACGATCGAAACCATTTTGCCGAAGGAATTATTTAAGTTTTAGAAGTCGAACTCAAAAGGAATAGCACTCATCGGAGACTGGAGCTTGAGTAGTCAAAAATACATTAGAATTCTGCAAAATCAATGTAATTGCCTAATATATTCGTGCTTTAATAAATTAATAACTTACATTTGAAAGGCAAATCAAGTCTTGCATGGACGTTTTATTTAAAGTTTTTGCTTTGCTATAACTTCAAGAATAACATATAGTAATAATAATATTAAAATTTTAATCTATTATAATACTATATTCTCAGCATGAAAAATTATTCTTCGGGTTTCTTGATTCTTCATAGCAAAAAACTCCTTGTTACTTATTTCACTTATATCAACTTATTTCATAGAACATAAATTTAATTATTATTTTGCAATATATGCATAGCATTAATATACCATTTGCTTTATATATTGTTCCATTTACATTACAAATCACGGATAATGGATGGAAAACATTTGGCATGTACAGAGCGCGATTAAAATTGCGATTATAATAATTTTAATCGTCAATGTACACCATTAAGGTTATTATAATCGATATTATAATTTATAATATAGCAGTCTTTTAGACCTTTATTCTTGAAAATTTGGCACTTCTTTGAGAAAACTTACGGAGAGTATAACTATTTTATAAACGTGGGTGAAATCTTTCTGATTTTCATTTATTGCCTAAAATTATTATTTTGTTGCTAAATTTTGCTAAATTTTGCTAAATTATTTAATGCCAAAATTGGGTAATTCTCCTGAAAACCCAGCTCTCTGTATCCTCTCCTTTTGATCCCGAACTAATGTCAACGGAGCCATAAAGTTTGAAACCAGTGGTTCTGATGTTTGCAATAATTTGACACAAAAGTAGTCGACCATGAACTGATTCTTCTCCATCAGGATACCATGGGGTTCCATGCAATTTCAATTCTAGTGATCCATTGTAGTTCTTTTCTCTCTTAATTCCCCAATGCCAGTGGGATTTCACGGCCTCTTTCACACAATGCATAAAATTGGGTCCATCAATTACACGGATTCTATGTTCAAAAAATATAAAAATTTTATTCTCCGAAACTTTTGTTTTAATTTTGACAATAGCCATTTTTTCCTAACCTTTTCCAGATTTTCGAATTTGTCCATTGTGTTTTATAAACTATTTAGGCTTATATTTAAGTGTGCTTTGGAAATAATCGGTTTACCTCAAAAAATAATTACTTTACCTTATAAATACATTTACCTAATAAATATTTATCCAATCTCAAATATCATTACTCCGAACTGATTTTTTGCCTCAAGTTTTAATGCAATTTGCTAATATTTTAGTACATTTACCTGAAGTAGATACTTGAGCTAAATCTACTAAAACATTAGTAAATTACATTTAAACTTGAGACAAAGGTATATTATCAGTTCGGAACAATGAAATGTGAGACTGAATAAATATTTATTAGGTAAATGTATTTATATGAGGTAAAGCGGTTATTTTTTTAAGTAACCCAATTATTATTGAGGAGCACTTCAATTTTCTTTAACTATTTGTATTTTAACGTTTTAAAAATAAAGCTATTATAATTAGAGATAATTTAAACAATAAATCGTTAAGGTGTACTTGTTATACTCATTGAAGGATACTGCAAAAATCTGTGTCTCTGGGTCTGGAGTTCCATACTCGAAAAACAAAATGTCCTTGTCATATGTTTTCTTGCTAACGTCTGCAGCTTGTAAAAGGTTCCACCCACTCTGAGCCATTGCTGTTAAAATGAAGGACAAAAGTCTCCGAGATTTAACAGCATCTTTAGCATCTCCAAGCCAGGGATTTCCTTTCAGTTTGAATTCGTGAGTTCCATGGTAGGCTTGTTCTTCCTGAATAGGGCCCCATCCCTGGAGAATGGCTTGCCGGATTTTTTCTTTCATTTCTCCTGGCATTGCAATAAGTCGGATGAGGTCCAGCATGTTGAAGGATATGCTGCATACCTTAATATTTTGACAGTTGACCGGGGATTGCATTCCATATGACGCCATTAGCTCAATAATTGGCTATTGTCTACGCAATTAATTTTTAAATGACTTTAGTAAAATTTAGTCTTTGTTCAAGTCCCTAGCGTTTTTACAATATTCCTGAATTATTGTGTCTACTCACAGACATACTGACAGTGACAGAATAATCTTTTTATACCTATACAGTAGCTTTTTTTGCTACTGAATGAATACAAATGAATTTGAATAAGAAAACAATAAATTAAGTAATGTATAGCTAATTTAATTTTCTATACAAGATATGGTTCTTATTTGGTGGTTCTAATAACTATTATATTGTTGGACATAAAGTTTTTATTGGTTTCAAAGCAGAAAATATCAGAATCACAACTTTGCACTTGAAGTAAAGATTTCGTAAGTTACATCCCAATATTTTTTAGCACGGTAAAAAACCATTTGTGTATTTTCCGCTTTTGCTCCCGCTCAAATATCTAAAATTATCTTTTTGCCACAAAAGATTAGAAAGTGAATATTTCAATCAGCACTTTTTACAGCCCAATTTACAATATTTTGCAAAATTAACATTAACCAATAATTTTTATACATTCAGTTGCAAACAAGTATTTTTTGCCAGAGAATGTAATATTTCTCAATAACATAAATATAATATACTTATATACTTACCAACGCAAGATATATATGATAGTATAGAGGAACAAGACTGCGAAATGCATATATGAGATTTCTTTTAGGTTTAATTAGATGAATTTCTATTAATAGCATTTTCTATTTGTAGAAATTCAGCTAAGTTGTTTTTCTCAGTTACTACTCTTAAGATGTTAAAATTCCTCTACACATCCGCATCCAACAAAACGATCACACGCCGATGCAAACTCAAATACAGTCTTTAGAAGTACATACGAGATATACTAAATACGGTGACATACGTTTACTCCAATAACTTCAACATTTTTTTGAATTTCGTAATGAAATTTTGCATAAATGTAGTCCATGTAATGGAGAAACCAAAATAATAACCGGTTTTCGAAGTGTGTGCTGTTTGCATTTACACTAGTCTTAAGTCTATATGTCCATGTATTATTTGAGGCACGCAAGGACTCTTTAGGAAAACAGGTCCATATTTTAGCTAATGTGGTATTCAGAGATTCAATACTTATGTGAGGTTTAGAGGAGACTTCCCTCTCATATTTTGACCATTCGGCATAATCCAAAGTTTTCAGGTCTGGAAAAGCAGAAGGTCGTTCTCGGGGTAGAATTGCGTTTAGGATATTAGCTTTTCAGCTAGCCTGAACAACTTCGGCTCTGTGTTAAAGTGCACAGTCTTCCTGAAAGGTCCAATTACCTTATTTGAAAAGGGAAGAACCCTAATGTTTTTAATTCACTTTACGAGGGATTCTAGGCAATTCTTTGCACTGCTTGAAAGACAAAGTGCAATTTAGTCGCTTTTCCCAGCTTACCCCAATCCAAGCCATCATACAAACAGGATGATGGACCCTGATCGACTTCCGCCCCATATTAGAAATGGTTGACCTTCTTTTAGCCAAAAATCGGCCATTTGTTGATTAAATTTCTTTATATAACTATAAAAATATTCTAAAAAATGAAACAAAAATTTCTAAATTTTTTTATGCGTGCCTATTAAGTAGCGCCCGGATTCCAACAAGCCGATTTTCTTAATTCTTCTGGGTCGGGAAATGGCAACTACTATTCCTTAAAGGTGTCATTTCTAGGTGTTGTTTTAAGGTCCTCTTCATATGATTATGCCACATGTTGAATTGGAGGGCAAGATTTTTTGCTAAATGACGAGGATTTTTGCCTATTTCTTCCCTGAACACTTTCACCGTAGCTGGGGTCCACCTACTACGAGGTCGACCAGGTCTTTTTCTGTCACATAAACTACCAGACCTAGTGTACCCTTTGATAAAATTATAGGCAATTTTTCCTTTAAAATTTTATTTTTTAACACCTTAAACATTTCTGCTAGGCTCTCTCCATTTACATTAAGCTGCAAAATAGCAGCACACTCTCTTTGATTATGGTCCATTTTTGACCAAAGCAATTCCATATACATTTGGTGTATGGAATATGTAGATAAGAAGTTGGAGATTCAGGATGTAAATGTTCAATAAATGAAAAGTAAAAATACCGGATTAACAGCCAGTCTAACTTTGTCCCCGTATTTATGCTTCCCCTAGGTATACTCCGAATAGATTGAAATGAATTATTGTTTAATCCTTCGTTACTCCCTACGTAATATAATGCTACTGATGTTTGTGAAGTTTCCACAACCATTGCAGACATAATACAATTGCAATAACCTTGGTTCTCTTATACTTTTAATCTCAAAGTAAAATGTGATTTGATAATTGTATTTGTAAAATAATTCACTAGCCTACTATTTCGAAAATCATACAATCCATTCTGAATTATCATAACATGATCATAGATAACGAGTGCAAAAATTATTTCCAGAAAATGGGAAACTTTTCTGAGAAAGCATATTTTTTGAGAGAATTATATATTTTATAATGTGGATTTTTTAATATCATACAAGGTTACGGCCAAAAGGGCGTAACTCTTCTGAAAACCCAGTTGTCCAAATCCCTTCCTTTGGTTTCTTCCGTTCCCCCGCTGATATCAATGGAGCCATAGAGTTTGAAACCAGTGGCTCTGATGTTTGCAATAATTTGACACAAAAGTAGTCGGCCATAAACTGTTTCCGATCCATCAGGAGACCAAGGGTTTCCGTGCAATTGCAATTCCAGTGATCCATGATATTCCCTTTCATTCTGGATTCCCCAACGCCATTTGGATTTCACGGCCCCTTTTACATATGGCATGATATCGGGTGCACCGATTACCCGGATTCTGGATTCAAAAATGATAAATAACTTTTCTTTACCGAAATTTTTAATTTAAAAAATTAGTCAAAGGATTTGGTTTTTTTCAAAATTGCCGACGATTGCAATTTATAAATTCAATAAAAATTATAATATTCTAAAAATATTACGATTGTTTATAATTTCGGATAAATCGTACCTGTCATACATATTGAAGGATATGGCAAAGATCTGTGTCTCTGGATCTGGATTTCCGTACTCGAAGAACAAAGTATCCTTGTCATATGTTTTCTTGCTAACGTCTGCACCTTGTAAAAGGTTCCACCCATTCAGAGCCATTGCTGTTAAAATGGAGGACAAGAGTCTCCGAGATTTAACAGCCTCTTTAGCCTCTCCTATCCAGGGATTTCCACTCAGTTTGAATTCGTGAGTTCCGTGATATTCTCTTTCGTCTTGAATAGTGCCCCATCCCCTCAGAATGGCTTCCCGGATTTTTTCTGTCATTTCTCCTGGCATTTCAGTTCAGTTCGAGCAGTCGGGCAGGTAGGTAGCATTAAAAGAGCAGAGCTCCGGTGTGAGTACTCCCCACCTAACCTAACTTCTAGTGCAGTGTGATTTTTGTGTTCCTTTAGTGTCGGTGGCTTGGCTGCCAAATGTGTCAACCTTCCTTAGATCGTTCTAGGGATGGGTCACCTGTGCCACGAGTTGGGTCAGGGGTAGGTCATTCTGGGAGTAACTGTGAGCGTAATCACTTCCCTGCTTACATAGTAACAGTCAGAGATTCTATATGCAGTTGGTGACTAGTGTGCGTCCATTGGAGCCGGGTTGGGTCAACCTCATGTCATCTTGCTATCATTTAGGGAGGATTAAGATGTTCCACCTTTGAACTGTGCCTTATGCCTAGTGTGTGTCTTCGGAACCGGGTTGGGTCAACCTCGTGGCGTTTTGGCTTGGAACAATGGTGGCTTACATGAAAGAGTGCAGTTAAACATGCGGACAGGGTCGTTGTACATTTCTGCTAATTAGACTAATATGTAATAGGTAGATTTACTTATCTGTTGTATTGCTATCTCTGCCCGGCTGCTCGACACGATAGTGTGCCAACCAGTGTCTAGTGAGTTTATGGACTGTAATAGTCCTTTTAGTAAGAGCTGTGGCTCAAACTGACTCTGTCAGTTCTCTCACTTTAGAAACTATACTATTGCAATAAGTCGGATGCGGTCATCCATGTTAAACGATATGCTGCATACTTTATTATTTTGATAGCTTGCAGGGGGTAATCTTCCATACGATGCCATTTTGTTCAATTTACTTGACTTTTCAGTATTTTCTCCTAATTAAATAATTTTTTACTGAAAAATACATGTAAATGAATGTTCAACGGAAACAATAACATTATTACTGTTTCTAAGAAATGAAAATATGAATTTAAACCAGTAAACTTTTATACTGAGCTTACTGTCAGCTAAATACTATAATAATTTCAAAAATGCAAAGTTGAAAATAAGTGAACTTACCAGAAAAGTATTAACTGTTAGTATCCACTCGTCCTGGAAGATCAAATGTCAATGTAAGAATTTTCTTTAATATACACTTTAACATTAGCAAGTCAAAAGTTCCAGCGCAAACGCGTGCTATAATATTTTCACTGAAATGAAAACAGGTTGAGGTCGGTACACCAAATGAAGGTAATAATGCAATTAAAATAGTCAGAACAGGTCAAGACCCTTATCTTTATAGTTGCATTTCGTGGAGATGCGGGGTGATTGTAAACGAGCTATTCGAACTTATAGATAAATATTTGTTATCTATGTGTAATACATTTATAATTTGGTGATTAACACTTTGTACCACTAGTTACACTACATTCTGTGAATCTAATTCAAAAGTGTATATGAACCTACTGGTTTTTGAAGCACAATAAAATTCTATTCTATTCTATTCTATTCTAGTTGCATTTCGTCACGCGACTGTTGCTTTCTACGACACATTTTTATATTAGGCATATATTTAAGGAGAGATGCAGTTACTGTAAGCAGACAAAGCAGAAGAGTGTTATGGAACGGTTTAGTACTAGTTAGTTACTGTGCTGTATTCGTTTTGCAATGGCTTAGTGTACAGTAAAGCAATGTATCAGTATTTTAATTTAACTTTGAATAGCAATAATAAAATTGTAAAATAAAATAATAAATGAAATAACAAAATCAATAAAATTTACAATTCGTGTGGACTAGCCGTTAAGATTATTGCGATTTGCTTCTTGTCAAGGCGTAAAACTATACTTTCGAATGTATATCCCTAAATAACTATGGCACATAAAGGTCTGTTCAATTTTTACGAATTTGAAGAGCTGGTACTGTTTTCCTCTGTCATTGAATGAATTCACGAGTATTTTGTATGCAAAGTTATTTACTTTGTGGAATTGTGGTACCTTTATTGAGATAAATGCATGAAATCATAATAAATAATTACGTTATTGTTATTACAAAATCCAGAGAAAAACCGTAATGACATACAGGCCATGTAGCACTGAAATATAACCAAAAAATGTAAAACTCATTTTGTAAAAACATTTTGAAAAAGTAAAGTCAAATTTCTGTCAAGTAGAAAAATTAAAATAGGAAGAATGATCAGATATTCAAGTACCTGAAAAACTGCACCAATTTTCATGTCAAAGCTAAATTTTCGAGTTTGCTTTTCTTTTTCGAGAAATCTCGTTATATGAGGTCTAAAATATTTAAGTTGTCTCCAAATGTCGAGTAGTCCCATTTCATTCAGTTCTTGGACAACATTCAGAAGTTCATGCCGAAAACATCCATGAAACATATAAGAATTAGGTTCACGATTTGCATGCTCGATTGTTCTTAAACATTTCAACAAGGGAAGATTTTGTTGCACAAAGTAATGCACTAATTCCCCAGAATTTCCTAGTCCGAAAAAGAGTTAAAGTTTCGTGTCTGCCAAACACGACTTCATTATATCATCACTTGAGTTCACATTCACTTTATCAGTATCATAAAAATAAACACTTGAGTTTGCTTTGTTCGTAATACCATATTGTGAGAAACGAGAATACACAGAATAATATCCTCCCATTTGGGTCACTCGATTTATATTTCCAATGCAGAGGCGGCTTTACCACTAGGCCGACTGGGCGACCGCCTAGGGC
The DNA here is from genome assembly GCA_020352615.2 of Yoshiicerus persimilis. Lineage (NCBI taxonomy): Eukaryota > Metazoa > Arthropoda > Collembola > Entomobryomorpha > Tomoceridae > Yoshiicerus > Yoshiicerus persimilis. The sequence continues at coordinate 4,408 of JABJWA020000249.1, read as the reverse complement.
CCCGCGCCTATGAGGGCCCCTGACCACAGTACTTTAAGGAAAACATTAATCCAGCAATAATTTTGGGAATTTTTAAGTAAACATTTTTGTACTTTACAGTAGAAGGACAAAAAATTTCGCTGCGTGTGAATAGATGCTTCTTTCCATAATAGTCTTTCAATCTTTAAAAAATTTAGCTCTGCGCGTGAAAAGACGTTTCAAATGTTAATAATTTTGCGCTGCGCGTGAGGAGGTGTTTTATTTTATAATCGGTCATCAACAAGTAAAAAATTTTCGCGCTCCGCGCGAATAACAGCATATACTGTGTAATGCAAACTCAGATGTCATCAAAACGCAAACCCAATTTGTGCAATTGGCCGCAATTGGTTGGCTTTTTCATGCTTTAAATGCATATTCCGGTTGTTATAAACAATTGCACATTATTTTCTCTGCAGGTCGAGAAATAATGTCGGCCAAAAAATAAGGCTTTGCAAATTACTAGAATTTTCGCCTAGGGCCCCGCGGGTACCCAGAGCCGCCTCTGTTCCAATGACAGAAACTATTTTATAATTATTTTGAATTAGTTCACGGAAATTGTTCATTCTCTTTTTGTATACAGGAGCAACAACTTCATTTGTGATGTAACTTTCGTAATGAGTTACAAGAATATTTAGCACCAAACAGAGAATTCCATAGAGAAGGAGTTTGGTTTGGTTGTGGTTTTGTCTGAGAAGAATGGCAATGGCGGAAAGGAAGAAGTTACTAATAGATTCAAATGTCAGTTTTTGTTTTGTAAATCGAAATATTAGTGCATTGCCTAAAAGACAACAGATTAGCAATAATAGCCACGTACTCACGTCCATTATCGATATCCAGATAGACAAAGGCTTATCGTGGTACCTCTCTTTGTCCACACAGTATAGGAATCTATATTCCCCAGGAATTGTTAAATATATAACCTGCTTCTTATAGTAATTAAACAGATCTATATAAGAGTCTTCCGAATTTATCCGGCCGCAGAAACCACGTAAAGATTTTTCATAGACAGCCGTGAAATTTAAATAGTCAGCCATTATGTCGACGAGTGGATCCTGTCCACTACCACGAAGACATTTTTTAATTTTCCTTTGTTTAATAAGAATATAGGGCGATGAAGCACATTCCCCTTTATTGTAAAATGTACTACTAAGTAACAAAAAGCCCCTGAGAAACATCCGTTTCTGATGAAGATTTCTATGCAAGCCTTTTCTTGGCATTCCTCCCTGTAGTTCTTGTGATATTGTGAAATCAATGCTTGTCCACTCTTTGGTGAATAGTGACACTGTTAGTACTTCAATGTCCTCCTTGGTATTGAAGACCATAAAATAAATTGCAGTCGTCAATTCCCAGTTCAATTGAGCCACGAAATTGTATTTGATTTTTTTAAAGTGATTCTTTGTGCTAATTATTAGAAACTTTTCGTTTTGTCGATCCCACTCTCGACCGAATAGGCCTGACATTTTTGTAATTGAGTAAACTTTCCACTCAGGTGGTTCTACCACTGTTAAGATATTACCATTTGTGTTTGACAGTGAACTTGGGTAAAGAATTCCTCCTTTGTATCTAGCATGCCATTTCATTGGATTCATTGGAACCATAGTCCCTATAACCACTATGGTTCGTGGTGAGAATACAATTTTTTCAAAGACATAATCCATCAAAATATTTGGATATGCAACAATGTCAAAATCATAATTTGCAAGTGGTGCTGATAGAATTTGACATTCTGTACTGAAAATATAAATCGAAAGCAGAACGGCCGTGATATATTTTTTATGTGGCACCATAACTGTAGACCTATAATTCGAAATTAAAGATTTGAAGCGCTCCTTTTTGTTCAATTATCAATTAATTTAATAATTTTTAATAGTTTAATAGTTTTTAGTAGTAATAGTTTTTAATAGTTTTTAGTAGTAATAGTTTTTAATAACTTTTACTACTAATAGTTTTTAATAGTTTTTAGTAGTAATAGTTTTTAATAGTTTTTAGTAGTAATAGTTTTTAGTAGTTTTTAGTAGTAATAGTTTTTAATAGTTTTTAGTAATAATAGTTTTTACTAGTTTTAATATCTCTTTGTAAAGTGTGGTGTAGCTCAGTGACAAGTAGATGATAAAAGAAAGATTTTTTTCAAACTAAATTTGTATTAAAGTGTTAAAGTAAGAGAATACATGTAGATTCTGATGTTAAGAACAGTTCGCGTTACCTTCTCCGAAGTTTACAATGTGGGGAGTCCGTTTAAATACCTTGGCTTAGGTACATGCCTATTGAAGATTGGCTGAGGTAAAAGTTTTACGGAACTCCCAGTTTTTCTCCACTTACTTTTACTCAGTGCTCAAAAGAACTCTACTTTACAGACTTAAGTATTAGTGCATAGCATACCATTAGAGTTTGATTCAATGATAAGCATATAATAATATATAACCATATACAATGGTTTACAGACACATTATATATTTCAATTCAATACAGTATATCTATTTTGAGAGTTACCATATAAGGTGTTTCCCCCTTAAACATTTTTAGGGGGAAGTGAGATAACACCGGATGTACACCAAACAAGACCTCAGGAGAAATTATTTTTTAAATTCAAAATTTAAAAAATAAATTCTTTAAATTCAAAATTTAAAAAAAAAGATTTTTTAAATTCAAAATTTTAAAAAGATTTTTATTGTTTTGGTTTATTGCAACTCTTAAATTGGACATACTGTACTCTTAAACACACTTTCAATGTAATTATATGCGTGGGGTGGTCTTTCTCCGGATACGGGTAAAGCAATCGGTTTTTCTAGACTAGAGGCACTCGTTCCCCTTTACACACTTTTCATACCGGATAACGATGTTCACGATAAGAAGCATTCCCTTATGTCCCTGAAGAGAGGAAAAGCATACGGATAGGTTAAAAATGATGACAAATCAGAGAATCTCTTTTAGTATGATCCTACTTTCTTTTTATGGGTTTTAGCTTATAACACGTATGCAATACAAGCCCTTCTGATGTTACAAGATATAGGTATGCTCAAAGCTTGCTCTCCTTTAGATTTATAATAGACTATTCCAAATATTATAAGATGGTTTTGGCTTAAAGAATAATACTTTGCTTTGGCTACTCTTACAATTCAGCCTTTACTCTTGTAATATTGGTCTACATACAGGTTATCTATGTGACATTACTCTGTTAAGAAGGGTGCATACTTAATTGTGTCTTTATAGTTCTATACGGTATTTGAGAGAAAGCTTGTGATATAATATTCTGTAAGACGCCACTTCAAAGAGAGTAAGGTCGCGTTTCGTAGTTGCGGAACAAAAACAAACCAAAATATAAATCCATTGGACTACTTTACAGTTGTTATTTTATTTGCTTTAAAAAACTTTGCTTTGCTTATTATTTGCTTATGTAGAGGTAAGTCGAACTAACTGCGAAATTGCTTAGACTGGAATATAAATATATATTTGGCTTTTCATGTATTATCCCAGTGTTTATGGTCTTCTACTTTGTATTTTCTCTTTTCGTTAATATATGTAACCTACATATAGACGAATAAAACATTCATGACTCTACTGGAAACATTTAGCTGCCTTTCTGTAGAACCAAACGCTTCAACTTCTATTTATCTAAGTGAAAATTCTCGTAAGCAACACGCTTGCAAACATGCCACTCTTTTTGGTACGTTTTGAGACTAACTATGTTCAATGTTAATACTTTTCTGTTTAAAGTGCTTTTAAGTTTTTTATTTTCTTATTCGTAGGTCATACTTCGGAAATTTTCCATCTTTAAAGTATGAAAGTCCATCCTGAAGAATGGCTTTCCTGATGTTTTCTGTCATTTGTTCTGGTAGTGCAATAATGCCTTTCCTAGAATACACAGAATATCAGCGGAGAATGAAAATGTAAATGTTTGTTAAAATAGAAACTAAACCAAAATGTCTAAAGATGCCAGATTGGGTCATATAGATGCGTCACAAATGTTACATGCTCATTTATGAAGAAATTCTTATAGTTTGACGTGCAACATGCCAAATTGCATAGCTATGAAAACCGTGGCTAACCTTCTCGCTGTTTTAGAGAAAATGAATGATTGATCAACATGAACTACAGCACTTCTAATATTTTATGCACTTTTAAGTACTAGTTGACGCAATGCAAGTAATTAAAAGTCATTAGAAGTAAAAGCTGTGTAAAAGCTTTATTTTATGCTTCTTTACTAATTCATTTAAACACCCGAAATAAAAGGCCGAAGAATAGTGATATAGGCGGGTACATATTTTATAACGCTTGTCGACAAAAAGGAACCTTTACTACTTTAATAATAAATTTATTATACTCCACAGTGTCGGGCATAATATATTAGGTGCACTCCCGTGTCTTAACAAATATTCACCAGAAAGGAATA
>JABJWA020000248.1:0-24946 GCA_020352615.2 Yoshiicerus persimilis | reverse complement strand
ATAGATGGCTGTTCCATAATGTCGCATTTTGAGTGTAGTATGTATCATTCAATTTGAAATAGTACGGAAACAGAAGTACACCCTCATCCTTATCAGAAGCAAAATTATGCAGAGTTAATTAATGAAATACAGTATACTATTGAACGACAAAGGCTGTTTTCCGCTTTTAGCGACAATTTATTTAATTGATTTTCACATTATTGGGGATAACTTTCTAAGACGCAGGAATTGCATGGCAAATCAATACATAACAACTTTAATTTGATAACATTGATGAAAATGTTTTAAAACAAGTCTCACATCGTAATGCGCAATTGTACAATGACCTTCGTAATTCGTACTCATCAAAACTGTAATCTTTAAAAAGTGCACAATTTACAATTACAAGTTGATTCATAACAATAATTTTAACCAACTGGCCTTCATTTTCTTTATTTGCTCATAAAACTATTATGCAATCACTTATTCATTTCATTGCAGAGAAAAGTTTCATAACAGCGCATATTGCTATATTGTACCTATAATGTAATAAAACCTGACTGCTTTAACATTAGCGTTCTGTCGAGCAACTTACAAGCAGAGTTGTCTACCCAGGGTTCTTGGGGTTATTTCTTTTTTGGCATAAAGCAAACTAGAATGATCTGTAAATTGCTTTTATTGAATGCCAAAATTAAATTGATATTATGGAAATTACAAGCATAGTTTTAGATTTTTTCTTTTACATGAAATATAAGGCATTTGATGTGCTAATACATAAACCTAATAAATAAAATGAAGTCGTGTTTTCTGAGAAATTCAAATAAAGTTTTACTTAATTTGTGCTCTTTTTTTATTTGCACATAGATGCAATGTAATTTGGCACACAAATTTTAGATACCACATTTGTGTGCCAAATTTTTGCATTTTTATTCATTTCGGATACCACTACATTGACATTGAACGTTTTCTCCTTAGCGTATGTTTGCAAACACCATAGCCATCAATAGTATTTATTCGGTAATAAAACTGTGTGTATGATAACGATGACTTCTTCATGCTTTTCTTGAATTTGCCTCTTTTTGCACTTTCTCGGATACCACATATTTGAAAATCGGCGACATAATTCCCTACCAAGGTACGCTGTCCCTTATCACTATACAGTCGGAGCTGGTCACCCAAAACTAGAAATATTATTAAATAGTTACATTTTAATTCACATCTTTAAAATAGCTTTGTTTTTTGTTCATTATTAAGAAAAACAATTTGCAAATAAATTCTTAAGTTGAATAAATACATTTTAAATTAAAATTTGAATTCAATTAATATTCTAATTCTAAGCTACAAATAATTTAAATTAAAAAAAACGTTTCGAATGAACATATTTAGATTAAAATTTTCTAGGTTTTTGTTTATTTTATAACACTAATAGTAATATTCGGGTTACCTAAACATTAAATGTCCGCCTTGTAAATATATCGTTTCTGCTTTGGCGGAATTAATAAATATGTTGTAGACATCTCGGTGGAGGTTCTGAGTTTTTCAGAATTTTCTTCTATACTTTTCTGATTTTCTGAATTTTTAATACATTTTCCAAGTACTGCAAACATGATTTCCATTTTCATCAAAATGACACTCCAAGCATAAATTTCCCATAGCGTCGTTACATTTTCGGCGCCACTACCATCCTTCAATGTGGACAACTTCAATTCTAGGTGTAATTTTAAATTAAAATATCATATCGTTTTTTCAAGAAACCAAAAATTTTAGTATTACTTGTATTCTCCCATTCACATTTTTGATCATTCATTGATTTCCAAAGGTCCCTCCAATCTTGTTGACTAAACTCGTTCTTTTTGGCACTAAAAAGCTTTTCAATATCTTGAAGAGTTTTGAACTTCAATTTTGTTTGAATTGGTAGAAAATTTGTGCCTTTAACTTGTTTGATAATGCGAAGTGAAGTATTCTTTACAATTTCTTCAGCAAATACAAGTATTTCATCTTTGCTAGATAACTGGGCAATTCTACTGGACTGTGGAAAAAACAAGTTAATTGGAATAAGCACAATGGGCGACTTGTTCATTGTCTTTGCCTAAATCATTATGGTTACGACATCCAATTTTTTATAGCTGAAGAAGCTGATAAAAGTAGTCAGAGAGTGAATTCGGTTTAAATTACATGAATGCAAAGTCTTAAATGAAAATTATAAGAATTAATACTTTCACAACTAGTTAAATAAGCGATTAAAATTCTCAAAGAAAAACTGAATTAGAAGTACAAAAATTTCTTTGCTGAAGGTTTCTTCAAATACTAAATAAATTAAATAAATTTTACCAAATTATTCCTGCAGGTTTCTGGCCTTTTAATTTCTGGTTTCCGGTAATTCCATAAGCCACAAAACATTTTAGCGAATCTAAAATAAAAATACAAAATTAATTAAAACATTATTTTCCTTGTCCCAAATTAAATTGCAAAAATTTACATAAATATAATTATGATATATTGTTACCTCAAGGTTACTGTATCCATAGTGTCAAGCCTTATCGAGTAGGTTACCCCATCTGGGGGTAAGCAAAATAAAAAATTCACTTTTTTGGAATGGAATCAAATTTGAAAACTCAAAAACAAACAGATTTCGCAAATCATTAGTGAGTGGAATGTGCACACCATATTTTACAATATTAAAAATCTTAAATGTGAAAGTGTGCAAACTGATATAAAGTCCTCAGATTCAAAGAGATTACTGCAAATACTATACCGGTAGTGGTATCACGATTACTATTACCAACTAACGATGCGCCTAGGCTTGATACTATGGATACACTCGCCTTGGTGTTACCTTGCTAATAATGTACATTTTTGTAAAAGCAAAGAATGGCTTTCCACTGGTAAAATGGATTGAAATAATAGGAAATTCAAATTTTTATTAAGATAACTAAAAAGTCTTACTTGTAGTAGTACTCAAACTTCTGAAAAAATGTTCTTCCGAATAATTTTACTCGAACTTATTTGAGTATTTAACAGTACCGTCTCTCCGGAAATTTTCAGTGGCATATCCAATCAGTTGAAAAACTTTGTGTAGAAATGACTTAAGCTGGACTGAATAAAAATAGAACAGTAGGTGTATTTATCTCTAAATGTCGGAAATGAGGTCAAGGTCACGGAAAGTTATATATATAACTTTCTTCAAAAATTCCTTATATGAATTCAACGCAGCCGCAATTGCACATTGCAGCTGCGCTGAGTATTTGTGAAAAGAACACTACACAAACTAATACAATACAAGTAACGTAAATATGAATGTATGATACAGCATGACTTTTAGATGAAATAAAGCAAAACAAATTTTCATGTACATTTTTACAAATCTAATTATTTATTCCAAACAGTTTTGAGAATATAACAATTTAACTTTACAGCTTATCACGGACAAACAAATGTGAAATAAATAGAAAACCACTTACTATATGTGACCACGCACGCACTGACTCAGGTCACAATATGTGTTGCTATTAATATGTAAATGGAACTTTCAACATAAACAATACTGTGAACAATTGAAACTCACAAACCCAACCTACATTTTTAAAACCCGTTTCCTGTACTCGTGCACAACTTCCTACCCAGATGCTCATCAACCTGCATTTTTAAAAACCGTTTCCTGTACTCGTGCACAATTTCCTACGCAGATGCTCATCAACTTACATTTTTTAAAAACCGTTTCCTGTACTCGTGCACAACTTCCTACCCAGATGCTCATCCTACCCAACATTTTTAAATTTATTTTCTTTCCACGTGTGCACCTGGTGAACGTTTTCGAAACGTTGAAAGTAAACATGCTGATTAACAATACATTTAAAAAGCATTTCTTACTGGTCTGTAAAATCCGCGATAATAGACATTTAAAACTTTTATACGCAGGTTGAAACGTCAAAATTTCGACATGTTTTCAAAAGTCTTCAAAATTTCAAAATGTTTTCAAAAATTCAAAATATTTTCAAAATTTCAGAAGTTTTTCAAAATTTCAATTTTTTTTTTCAAAATTTCAAAATTTATTTCAAAATTTTAAAATTTTTTAAAATTTCAAATTTTTTTTTAAATTTCAAAACTTTTAAAGATTTTTGTACGATTTTCATTTTTTTTTTTCAAAAAATTGTCAATATTTAACCAGAAAGGACATAAATTTGCGAAAATTCACCGAAATTGGCTAAAAATGACTTAAAATGACAAAAATTTGCAAGAATTGACAAAATTGCTTAAAAATGACTTAAAATGACAAAAATTTGCAAGAATTGACAAAATTGCTTAAAAATGACTTAAAATGACAAAAATTTGCAAGAATTGACAAAATTGCTTTAAAATGACTTAAAATGAAAAAAATTTGCAAGAATTGACAAAATTGCTTTAAAATGACTTAAAATGAAAAAAATTTGCATGAATTGACAAAATTGCTTAAAAATGACTTAAAATGACAAAAATTTGCAAGAATTGACAAAAATTGTTTAAATATGACTTAAAATGACAAAAATTGGGCAGAAATTGTCAAAGATTGTCTAAAAATAACAAAAGACGGTGAAAATTGTTAAAGTTTGTCAAAAAGTAACACAAATCTGGTGAGAAAGACACAAGCTGCTGTATATAAAAAACTCAAGCTGCATTTCCTTACGTAAGCTTTTAAATAGCACATACCCCAACACCAGTCAGAAATGCATAATAAAAAGTAACGAACCTAGCTGGATTTGAACTTCGCGTCTCCTGTTTTGTAGGCCCTGAACTTCTTAGCTAAGCCACAATACAACACCAATTCTGCTTTTTGTTTTGACTTACACTCAACACAATGTACACACACACAAGTTGTTAACGCGATGAAATTTAACAGCACACTAGCAGAAATAACATTTCAATTTTAGAGTAGAGGTACTGGAGAACGTTTTTGAAACGTTATGCAAGCACCTGGTCATCAGCCAAAACCTTTAAAATACTCTTTCCTGTCCACCTGCAAAAATTCTGGTAGACGTTTTTGAAACAGTATGCACACCTGCTCATTAGTGCAACATTAAAAATACTACTTCCTGTCCACCTGTGAACGCATTTGTGAACGTTTCCAAAATGGCAAGACCCACCTGGTCATTAGCGAAATCATAAATGCAACATTTTTAGAACCTTTTTTCGTATTCCCGTGTGTGGGTGTTCATAAATTTAGAGTTGGGATCGATTCAAATTTTCCCACCAAAAATGAAATATAATTTAAAGTTGAGATCGATTCAAAATTTCCCACCAAACCAAAACAAATTTGCATTTTAGACCTGGGATCGATTCAAATTTTCCCACCAAATCAAAACAAATTTATATTTTAGAGATGGGATTGATGCAAAATTTTCCACCAAGATACAAATTTATATTTTAAAGCTGGAATCGTTTCAAATTTTCTACCAAAAAACAAGTTATGATCAGCTCCTTTTTTCAAATCAAAGCAAATCGAAAGCAGTTAATGTACAAGAGCATGAGAGCAATGGAAAGTGAGTAATGAGCAATGAGTAATGAGTAATGAGGAGTGAGTAATGATTAGTGAGTAATGAGCAATGAGGAGTGAGTAATGAGCAATGAGGAGTGAGTAATGAGCAATGAGGAGTGAGTAATGAGCAATGAGGAATGAGTAATGAGCAATGAGGAGTGAGTAATGAGCAATGAGGAGTGCGCCGAGAGCAATGAGGAGTGCGCCGAGAGCAATGAGGAGTGCGCCGAGAGCAATGAGGAGTGCGGCGAGAGCAATGAGGAGTGCACCGAGAGCAATGAGGAGTTAACCGAGAGCAATGAGGAGTTAACCGGGAGCAATGAGGAGTGCGCCGAGAGCAATGAGGAGTGCGCCGAGAGCAATGAGGAGTGCGCCGAGAGCAATGCGGAGTGCACCGAGAGCAATGAGGAGTGCGCCGAGAGCAATGAGGAATGCTTTGAGAGTAATGAGGCGAGTGTTGAGAGTTGGTTGATTGCTTAAATCGTTATTTATGAATACGATGTAAAAAATTATGTTCGGCTTTGAAAAGTTCAATTTTTTTCTTTTAATGCTTTTATTATTTCATTCTAAATTAAGGGTATTCATTTCGCAATTAATGGTAAACATTTTACAAAATCTTGTTTTCTTATATTTAATTAAAAGAATCAATAATTATTGTGAAATTTTCCTTTGTTAAATTGAACATTTGACTGCCAGCCGCTTTCAGAATAACCCGTAAAATTTCCAACGGTATTTCTCCAAGAGGAACGTCTTCATCCCCATTGCTGTCTGACGCTTCAGATTCTGATATATCCGTGGAATCTTTTAAGTCTTCTTGGAAATCATTTTCTTCGCTTTGATCACTGTCAGCATCTTCGGAGTCAGTGTCACCAACAGTTTCCTCTTTTTCACACACTTTATCTTCGCATACTGTATTGCTTAATAGATCTCTTAATATTTTCTTGGTTAATTTAACTTTGTCCAATTCAGCGTTGTATACAATTCTTTGAAACATTCTTATACACTCTATTGGAATTGCATCCTCATTTTCGCTTTCACTGCCGATTTCAGAGTTACCATCAGAGTCTACAGAGGTGGTAGATTCACGTTCAGATTCACCATTAAAGGAAAGATGGTCCTGATACTTTACTTTTTTACCACCTTTTTGATTAATAAAATTGGATTTGTAAGACACTTTTGCTTCACTGTGAATTTGCTTTATGTGACGGTTTAAATTGTACTTTGTAGAAAAATGTTTACCGCATTTTGTGCATTGAGCCATGGTTTTGCAAAAACTTCAGGTGTGTTCTCCGGCAAGAGCCTTGGTTGAATAGTTGATATTCTTTAGGAGCAGACGATTTAAAAACCATTTCAGAGTCAGAATGCCTGCGCATGCTCCTACCTTACTCCCGCTGACATCCTAATTTTTCAAAACGTTCACCTCATTTCCCTCTGTGTACTACTCATTGCTCTCGGCGCACTCCTCATTGCTCTCGGCGCACTCCTCATTGCTCATTACTCACTCCTCATTGCTCATTACTCATTCCTCATTGCTCATTACTCACTCCTCATTGCTCATTACTCACTCCTCATTGCTCATTACTCACTCCTCATTGCTCATTACTCACTAATCATTACTCACTCCTCATTACTCATTACTCATTGCTCATTACTCACTTTCCATTGCTCTCATGCTCTTGTACATTAACTGCTTTCGATTTGCTTTGATTTGAAAAAAGGAGCTGATCATAACTTGTTTTTTGGTAGAAAATTTGAAACGATTCCAGCTTTAAAATATAAATTTGTATCTTGGTGGAAAATTTTGCATCAATCCCATCTCTAAAATATAAATTTGTTTTGATTTGGTGGGAAAATTTGAATCGATCCCAGGTCTAAAATGCAAATTTGTTTTGGTTTGGTGGGAAATTTTGAATCGATCTCAACTTTAAATTATATTTCATTTTTGGTGGGAAAATTTGAATCGATCCCAACTCTAAATTTATGAACACCCACACACGGGAATACGAAAAAAGGTTCTAAAAATGTTGCATTTATGATTTCGCTAATGACCAGGTGGGTCTTGCCATTTTGGAAACGTTCACAAATGCGTTCACAGGTGGACAGGAAGTAGTATTTTTAATGTTGCACTAATGAGCAGGTGTGCATACTGTTTCAAAAACGTCTACCAGAATTTTTGCAGGTGGACAGGAAAGAGTATTTTAAAGGTTTTGGCTGATGACCAGGTGCTTGCATAACGTTTCAAAAACGTTCTCCAGTACCTCTACTCTAAAATTGAAATGTTATTTCTGCTAGTGTGCTGTTAAATTTCATCGCGTTAACAACTTGTGTGTGTGTACATTGTGTTGAGTGTAAGTCAAAACAAAAAGCAGAATTGGTGTTGTATTGTGGCTTAGCTAAGAAGTTCAGGGCCTACAAAACAGGAGACGCGAAGTTCAAATCCAGCTAGGTTCGTTACTTTTTATTATGCATTTCTGACTGGTGTTGGGGTATGTGCTATTTAAAAGCTTACGTAAGGAAATGCAGCTTGAGTTTTTTATATACAGCAGCTTGTGTCTCTCTCAGGTAACTCCGTCTTTCTCACCAGATTTGTGTTACTTTTTGACAAACTTTAACAATTTTCACCGTCTTTTGTTATTTTTAGACAATCTTTGACAATTTCTGCCCAATTTTTGTCATTTTAAGTCATATTTAAACAATTTTTGTCAATTCTTGCAAATTTTTGTCATTTTAAGTCATTTTTAAGCAATTTTGTCAATTCATGCAAATTTTTTTCATTTTAAGTCATTTTAAAGCAATTTTGTCAATTCTTGCAAATTTTTTTCATTTTAAGTCATTTTAAAGCAATTTTGTCAATTCTTGCAAATTTTTGTCATTTTAAGTCATTTTTAAGCAATTTTGTCAATTCTTGCAAATTTTTGTCATTTTAAGTCATTTTTAAGCAATTTTGTCAATTCTTGCAAATTTTTGTCATTTTAAGTCATTTTTAGCCAATTTCGGTGAATTTTCGCAAATTTATGTCCTTTCTGGTTAAATATTGACAATTTTTTGAAAAAAAAAAATGAAAATCGTACAAAAATCTTTAAAAGTTTTGAAATTTAAAAAAAAATTTGAAATTTTAAAAAATTTTAAAATTTTGAAATAAATTTTGAAATTTTGAAAAAAAAAATTGAAATTTTGAAAAACTTCTGAAATTTTGAAAATATTTTGAATTTTTGAAAACATTTTGAAATTTTGAAGACTTTTGAAAACATGTCGAAATTTTGACGTTTCAACCTGCGTATAAAAGTTTTAAATGTCTATTATCGCGGATTTTACAGACCAGTAAGAAATGCTTTTTAAATGTATTGTTAATCAGCATGTTTACTTTCAACGTTTCGAAAACGTTCACCAGGTGCACACGTGGAAAGAAAATAAATTTAAAAATGTTGGGTAGGATGAGCATCTGGGTAGGAAGTTGTGCACGAGTACAGGAAACGGTTTTTAAAAAATGTAAGTTGATGAGCATCTGCGTAGGAAATTGTGCACGAGTACAGGAAACGGTTTTTAAAAATGCAGGTTGATGAGCATCTGGGTAGGAAGTTGTGCACGAGTACAGGAAACGGGTTTTAAAAATGTAGGTTGGGTTTGTGAGTTTCAATTGTTCACAGTATTGTTTATGTTGAAAGTTCCATTTACATATTAATAGCAACACATATTGTGACCTGAGTCAGTGCGTGCGTGGTCACATATAGTAAGTGGTTTTCTATTTATTTCACATTTGTTTGTCCGTGATAAGCTGTAAAGTTAAATTGTTATATTCTCAAAACTGTTTGGAATAAATAATTAGATTTGTAAAAATGTACATGAAAATTTGTTTTGCTTTATTTCATCTAAAAGTCATGCTGTATCATACATTCATATTTACGTTACTTGTATTGTATTAGTTTGTGTAGTGTTCTTTTCACAAATACTCAGCGCAGCTGCAATGTGCAATTGCGGCTGCGTTGAATTCATATAAGGAATTTTTGAAGAAAGTTATATATATAACTTTCCGTGACCTTGACCTCATTTCCGACATTTAGAGATAAATACACCTACTTAGAACCACAAAGATTACAGGGACGAATCGCATGCAACGAATGAGAATGCGTATTATCATAAAAGTCATTGCGCCGTTTTTGCATACTTGTTTCAGGGCATTTATCAATAGGTATTCATGCAGCAAGATAAGGATAAGACTATTTGTCCTTTTGCTGGATTTAATATCAAAATTCTGCGTCTGTTTGCTTATGTTTCATTGACATCATGTTAATTATTCAACTGACGAAGTGCACTTTATGCCTTTGTTTTGTCTGTCTATCTGTCCGTCTGGGGTACCCATAATTGAAGGCCGCATTGAGATAACATGTCCATATTTCATGTGTGTTACCGGGGTCTTGAGAAAGTCTGAGTTTGAAAATGGGTCAATCGCTCAATTGGTTCCGGAACATACTTACAAACATGGAGCCTACGTTACTTGTGCCCGTATATGTCGTAGGCTCAATAAGTCAACAATATGTATCGCAGTCTAGCGAGTCTGGATACCCACAGTCTGGGCGGAGTACCCGAAAGTCAGTCAGATAGTATACCCGACAGCCAGTCAGATAGTGTCCACGACAGCCAGTAAGATAGTATACCCGACAGCAAGTCAGAATGTGTACCCGACAGCCAGTCAGATAGCGTACCCGACAGCCAGTCAGATAATGTACCCGACAGCCATTCAGATAGTGTACTCGACAGTCATTCAGATATGAAACCCGGATGATCAACCCTTTTCCACCTGACTTGAAATTCTTTTTTGCGTTGCTACCTTCGCCCACTTTACCACAGCGTTTACCACGGTTTATTACTATTACTATGTTGGATAAGTGTCTTTATTCTGTACATTGCAAATGATGATTCATATATACAGCAAAATATCTGGGACCATGATACGATGAATAAGCTTACACTAAAAATATAACGTTGGTTAAATTGAGTCAATCAAAATCAAAATGCATATAAACGCCTACATGTGTATTGGCAGTGCTTGTAACAGTGTTTGGACAGTTGACGGTGCAATGGAAGGTTGGAATGTAATTAATCTCTTCACACAAAATTATCACGTATTTGCGGCGCTGCTATTTACATTGATTAGATATGAGATGATTCATTGTTCATCATGTCTGCGAATTATTCCCGCCGTACCAACAAAGAAGTCACAAATCTTACAGAAAATGCGTTGGTGTTGCGTAATTCAAGGTTATATTTTATTATTAGGGTAAGAACAAAAAGAACAGCCTGATAAAACTCCCAATTCGTAAAATCAGAAAAGGTGGGTCAATATATTAAGAACTTGTAACTTTATAACTATGTTTGCAGGGCCGTTTAAGTGTTTGGTATAAAGTGGAAAAATAAAGATGATATAATAATGTTGCAGTTTATATTCATGATGGAGCAATCAAAACAACTGTAAGAATTTGGATTCCTTGTGCTGTCATTTTTAGTAATTCATGTAAATCTATTTTTATTTGCTCCAAGTAGGTGTATTTATCTCTAAATGTCGGAAATGAGGTCAAGGTCACGGAAAGTTATATATATAACTTTCTTCAAAAATTCCTTATATGAATTCAACGCAGCCGCAATTGCACATTGCAGCTGCGCTGAGTATTTGTGAAAAGAACACTACACAAACTAATACAATACAAGTAACGTAAATATGAATGTATGATACAGCATGACTTTTAGATGAAATAAAGCAAAACAAATTTTCATGTACATTTTTACAAATCTAATTATTTATTCCAAACAGTTTTGAGAATATAACAATTTAACTTTACAGCTTATCACGGACAAACAAATGTGAAATAAATAGAAAACCACTTACTATATGTGACCACGCACGCACTGACTCAGGTCACAATATGTGTTGCTATTAATATGTAAATGGAACTTTCAACATAAACAATACTGTGAACAATTGAAACTCACAAACCCAACCTACATTTTTAAAACCCGTTTCCTGTACTCGTGCACAACTTCCTACCCAGATGCCTCATCAACCTGCATTTTTAAAAACCGTTTCCTGTACTCGTGCACAATTTCCTACGCAGATGCTCATCAACTTACATTTTTTAAAAACCGTTTCCTGTACTCGTGCACAACTTCCTACCCAGATGCTCATCCTACCCAACATTTTTAAATTTATTTTCTTTCCACGTGTGCACCTGGTGAACGTTTTCGAAACGTTGAAAGTAAACATGCTGATTAACAATACATTTAAAAAGCATTTCTTACTGGTCTGTAAAATCCGCGATAATAGACATTTAAAACTTTTATACGCAGGTTGAAACGTCAAAATTTCGACATGTTTTCAAAAGTCTTCAAAATTTCAAAATGTTTTCAAAAATTCAAAATATTTTCAAAATTTCAGAAGTTTTTCAAAATTTCAATTTTTTTTTCAAAATTTCAAAATTTATTTCAAAATTTTAAAATTTTTTAAAATTTCAAATTTTTTTAAATTTTGAAACTTTTAAAGATTTTTGTACGATTTTCATTTTTTTTTTCAAAAAATTGTCAATATTTAACCAGAAAGGACATAAATTTGCGAAAATTCACCGAAATTGGCTAAAAATGACTTAAAATGACAAAAATTTGCAAGAATTGACAAAATTGCTTAAAAATGACTTAAAATGACAAAAATTTGCAAGAATTGACAAAATTGCTTAAAAATGACTTAAAATGACAAAAATTTGCAAGAATTGACAAAATTGCTTTAAAATGACTTAAAATGAAAAAAATTTGCAAGAATTGACAAAATTGCTTTAAAATGACTTAAAATGAAAAAAATTTGCATGAATTGACAAAATTGCTTAAAAATGACTTAAAATGACAAAAATTTGCAAGAATTGACAAAAATTGTTTAAATATGACTTAAAATGACAAAAATTGGGCAGAAATTGTCAAAGATTGTCTAAAAATAACAAAAGACGGTGAAAATTGTTAAAGTTTGTCAAAAAGTAACACAAATCTGGTGAGAAAGACACAAGCTGCTGTATATAAAAACTCAAGCTGCATTTCCTTACGTAAGCTTTTAAATAGCACATACCCCAACACCAGTCAGAAATGCATAATAAAAAGTAACGAACCTAGCTGGATTTGAACTTCGCGTCTCCTGTTTTGTAGGCCCTGAACTTCTTAGCTAAGCCACAATACAACACCAATTCTGCTTTTTGTTTTGACTTACACTCAACACAATGTACACACACACAAGTTGTTAACGCGATGAAATTTAACAGCACACTAGCAGAAATAACATTTCAATTTTAGAGTAGAGGTACTGGAGAACGTTTTTGAAACGTTATGCAAGCACCTGGTCATCAGCCAAAACCTTTAAAATACTCTTTCCTGTCCACCTGCAAAAATTCTGGTAGACGTTTTTGAAACAGTATGCACACCTGCTCATTAGTGCAACATTAAAAATACTACTTCCTGTCCACCTGTGAACGCATTTGTGAACGTTTCCAAAATGGCAAGACCCACCTGGTCATTAGCGAAATCATAAATGCAACATTTTTAGAACCTTTTTTCGTATTCCCGTGTGTGGGTGTTCATAAATTTAGAGTTGGGATCGATTCAAATTTTCCCACCAAAAATGAAATATAATTTAAAGTTGAGATCGATTCAAAATTTCCCACCAAACCAAAACAAATTTGCATTTTAGACCTGGGATCGATTCAAATTTTCCCACCAAATCAAAACAAATTTATATTTTAGAGATGGGATTGATGCAAAATTTTCCACCAAGATACAAATTTATATTTTAAAGCTGGAATCGTTTCAAATTTTCTACCAAAAAACAAGTTATGATCAGCTCCTTTTTTCAAATCAAAGCAAATCGAAAGCAGTTAATGTACAAGAGCATGAGAGCAATGGAAAGTGAGTAATGAGCAATGAGTAATGAGTAATGAGGAGTGAGTAATGATTAGTGAGTAATGAGCAATGAGGAGTGAGTAATGAGCAATGAGGAGTGAGTAATGAGCAATGAGGAGTGAGTAATGAGCAATGAGGAATGAGTAATGAGCAATGAGGAGTGAGTAATGAGCAATGAGGAGTGCGCCGAGAGCAATGAGGAGTGCGCCGAGAGCAATGAGGAGTGCGCCGAGAGCAATGAGGAGTGCGGCGAGAGCAATGAGGAGTGCTCCGAGAGCAATGAGGAGTTAACCGAGAGCAATGAGGAGTTAACCGGGAGCAATGAGGAGTGCGCCGAGAGCAATGAGGAGTGCGCCGAGAGCAATGAGGAGTGCGCCGAGAGCAATGAGTAGTACACAGAGGGAAATGAGGTGAACGTTTTGAAAAATTAGGATGTCAGCGGGAGTAAGGTAGGAGCATGCGCAGGCATTCTGACTCTGAAATGGTTTTTAAATCGTCTGCTCCTAAAGAATATCAACTATTCAACCAAGGCTCTTGCAGGAGAACACACCTGAAGTTTTTGCAAAACCATGGCTCAATGCATAAAATGCGGTAAACATTTTTCTACAAAGTACAATTTAAACCGTCACATAAAGCAAATTCACAGTGAAGCAAAAGTGTCTTACAAATCCAATTTTATTAATCAAAAAGGTGGTAAAAAAGTAAAGTATCAGGACCATCTTTCCTTTAATGGTGAATCTGAACGTGAATCTACCACCTCTGTAGACTCTGATGGTAACTCTGAAATCGGCAGTGAAAGCGAAAATGAGGATGCAATTCCAATAGAGTGTATAAGAATGTTTCAAAGAATTGTATACAACGCTGAATTGGACAAAGTTAAATTAACCAAGAAAATATTAAGAGATCTATTAAGCAATACAGTATGCGAAGATAAAGTGTGTGAAAAAGAGGAAACTGTTGGTGACACTGACTCCGAAGATGCTGACAGTGATCAAAGCGAAGAAAATGATTTCCAAGAAGACTTAAAAGATTCCACGGATATATCAGAATCTGAAGCGTCAGACAGCAATGGGGATGAAGACGTTCCTCTTGGAGAAATACCGTTGGAAATTTTACGGGTTATTCTGAAAGCGGCTGGCAGTCAAATGTTCAATTTAACAAAGGAAAATTTCACAATAATTATTGATTCTTTTAATTAAATATAAGAAAACAAGATTTTGTAAAATGTTTACCATTAATTGCGAAATGAATACCCTTAATTTAGAATGAAATAATAAAAGCATTAAAAGAAAAAAATTGAACTTTTCAAAGCCGAACATAATTTTTTACATCGTATTCATAAATAACGATTTAAGCAATCAACCACTCACATCGCTCATTACTCTCAAAGCATCCTCATGCTCTCGCGCACTCTCATTGCTCGGTGCACTCCGCAATGCTCTCGTCGCACTCCTCACTGATCTCGGCGCACTCCTCATTGCTCTTTACGCACTCCTCATTGCTCTTTACGCACTCCTCATTGCTCTCGGTTAACTCCTC
Organism: Yoshiicerus persimilis; assembly: GCA_020352615.2. Lineage (NCBI taxonomy): Eukaryota > Metazoa > Arthropoda > Collembola > Entomobryomorpha > Tomoceridae > Yoshiicerus > Yoshiicerus persimilis. The sequence goes on along the minus strand of JABJWA020000248.1, from coordinate 9,987 downwards.
ATTGCTCTCGGTGCACTCCTCATTGCTCTCGCCGCACTCCTCATTGCTCTCGGCGCACTCCTCATTGCTCTCGGCGCACTCCTCATTGCTCTCGGCGCACTCCTCATTGCTCATTCGGCGCACTCCTCATTGCTCATTACTCACTCCTCATTGCTCATTACTCACTCCTCATTGCTCATTACTCACTAATCATTACTCACTCCTCATTACTCATTACTCATTGCTCATTACTCACTTTCCATTGCTCTCATGCTCTTGTACATTAACTGCTTTCGATTTGCTTTGATTTGAAAAAAGGAGCTGATCATAACTTGTTTTTTGGTAGAAAATTTGAAACGATTCCAGCTTTAAAATATAAATTTGTATCTTGGTGGAAAATTTTGCATCAATCCCATCTCTAAAATATAAATTTGTTTTGATTTGGTGGGAAAATTTGAATCGATCCCAGGTCTAAAATGCAAATTTGTTTTGGTTTGGTGGGAAATTTTGAATCGATCTCAACTTTAAATTATATTTCATTTTTGGTGGGAAAATTTGAATCGATCCCAACTCTAAATTTATGAACACCCACACACGGGAATACGAAAAAAGGTTCTAAAAATGTTGCATTTATGATTTCGCTAATGACCAGGTGGGTCTTGCCATTTTGGAAACGTTCACAAATGCGTTCACAGGTGGACAGGAAGTAGTATTTTTAATGTTGCACTAATGAGCAGGTGTGCATACTGTTTCAAAAACGTCTACCAGAATTTTTGCAGGTGGACAGGAAAGAGTATTTTAAAGGTTTTGGCTGATGACCAGGTGCTTGCATAACGTTTCAAAAACGTTCTCCAGTACCTCTACTCTAAAATTGAAATGTTATTTCTGCTAGTGTGCTGTTAAATTTCATCGCGTTAACAACTTGTGTGTGTGTACATTGTGTTGAGTGTAAGTCAAAACAAAAAGCAGAATTGGTGTTGTATTGTGGCTTAGCTAAGAAGTTCAGGGCCTACAAAACAGGAGACGCGAAGTTCAAATCCAGCTAGGTTCGTTACTTTTTATTATGCATTTCTGACTGGTGTTGGGGTATGTGCTATTTAAAAGCTTACGTAAGGAAATGCAGCTTGAGTTTTTTATATACAGCAGCTTGTGTCTTTCTCACCAGATTTGTGTTACTTTTTGACAAACTTTAACAATTTTCACCGTCTTTTGTTATTTTTAGACAATCTTTGACAATTTCTGCCCAATTTTTGTCATTTTAAGTCATATTTAAACAATTTTTGTCAATTCTTGCAAATTTTTGTCATTTTAAGTCATTTTTAAGCAATTTTGTCAATTCATGCAAATTTTTTTCATTTTAAGTCATTTTAAAGCAATTTTGTCAATTCTTGCAAATTTTTTTCATTTTAAGTCATTTTAAAGCAATTTTGTCAATTCTTGCAAATTTTTGTCATTTTAAGTCATTTTTAAGCAATTTTGTCAATTCTTGCAAATTTTTGTCATTTTAAGTCATTTTTAAGCAATTTTGTCAATTCTTGCAAATTTTTGTCATTTTAAGTCATTTTTAGCCAATTTCGGTGAATTTTCGCAAATTTATGTCCTTTCTGGTTAAATATTGACAATTTTTTGAAAAAAAAAAATGAAAATCGTACAAAAATCTTTAAAAGTTTCAAAATTTAAAAAAATTTGAAATTTTAAAAAATTTTAAAATTTTGAAATAAATTTTGAAATTTTGAAAAAAAAATTGAAATTTTGAAAAACTTCTGAAATTTTGAAAATATTTTGAATTTTTGAAAACATTTTGAAATTTTGAAGACTTTTGAAAACATGTCGAAATTTTGACGTTTCAACCTGCGTATAAAAGTTTTAAATGTCTATTATCGCGGATTTTACAGACCAGTAAGAAATGCTTTTTAAATGTATTGTTAATCAGCATGTTTACTTTCAACGTTTCGAAAACGTTCACCAGGTGCACACGTGGAAAGAAAATAAATTTAAAAATGTTGGGTAGGATGAGCATCTGGGTAGGAAGTTGTGCACGAGTACAGGAAACGGTTTTTAAAAAATGTAAGTTGATGAGCATCTGCGTAGGAAATTGTGCACGAGTACAGGAAACGGTTTTTAAAAAATGTAGGTTGATGAGCATCTGGGTAGGAAGTTGTGCACGAGTACAGGAAACGGGTTTTAAAAATGTAGGTTGGGTTTGTGAGTTTCAATTGTTCACAGTATTGTTTATGTTGAAAGTTCCATTTACATATTAATAGCAACACATATTGTGACCTGAGTCAGTGCGTGCGTGGTCACATATAGTAAGTGGTTTTCTATTTATTTCACATTTGTTTGTCCGTGATAAGCTGTAAAGTTAAATTGTTATATTCTCAAAACTGTTTGGAATAAATAATTAGATTTGTAAAAATGTACATGAAAATTTGTTTTGCTTTATTTCATCTAAAAGTCATGCTGTATCATACATTCATATTTACGTTACTTGTATTGTATTAGTTTGTGTAGTGTTCTTTTCACAAATACTCAGCGCAGCTGCAATGTGCAATTGCGGCTGCGTTGAATTCATATAAGGAATTTTTGAAGAAAGTTATATATATAACTTTCCGTGACCTTGACCTCATTTCCGACATTTAGAGATAAATACACCTACTTGGAGCAAATAAAAATAGATTTACATGAATTACTAAAAATGACAGCACAAGGAATCCAAATTCTTACAGTTGTTTTGATTGCTCCATCATGAATATAAACTGCAACATTATTATATCATCTTTATTTTTCCACTTTATACCAAACACTTAAACGGCCCTGCAAACATAGTTATAAAGTTACAAGTTCTTAATATATTGACCCACCTTTTCTGATTTTACGAATTGGGAGTTTTATCAGGCTGTTCTTTTTGTTCTTACCCTAATAATAAAATATAACCTTGAATTACGCAACACCAACGCATTTTCTGTAAGATTTGTGACTTCTTTGTTGGTACGGCGGGAATAATTCGCAGACATGATGAACAATGAATCATCTCATATCTAATCAATGTAAATAGCAGCGCCGCAAATACGTGATAATTTTGTGTGAAGAGATTAATTACATTCCAACCTTCCATTGCACCGTCAACTGTCCAAACACTGTTACAAGCACTGCCAATACACATGTAGGCGTTTATATGCATTTTGATTTTGATTGACTCAATTTAACCAACGTTATATTTTTAGTGTAAGCTTATTCATCGTATCATGGTCCCAGATATTTTGCTGTATATATGAATCATCATTTGCAATGTACAGAATAAAGACACTTATCCAACATAGTAATAGTAATAAACCGTGGTAAACGCTGTGGTAAAGTGGGCGAAGGTAGCAACGCAAAAAAGAATTTCAAGTCAGGTGGAAAAGGGTTGATCATCCGGGTTTCATATCTGAATGACTGTCGAGTACACTATCTGAATGGCTGTCGGGTACATTATCTGACTGGCTGTCGGGTACGCTATCTGACTGGCTGTCGGGTACACATTCTGACTTGCTGTCGGGTATACTATCTTACTGGCTGTCGTGGACACTATCTGACTGGCTGTCGGGTATACTATCTGACTGACTTTCGGGTACTCCGCCCAGACTGTGGGTATCCAGACTCGCTAGACTGCGATACATATTGTTGACTTATTGAGCCTACGACATATACGGGCACAAGTAACGTAGGCTCCATGTTTGTAAGTATGTTCCGGAACCAATTGAGCGATTGACCCCATTTTCAAACTCAGACTTTCTCAAGACCCCGGTAACACACATGAAATATGGACATGTTATCTCAATGCGGCCTTCAATTATGGGTACCCCAGACGGACAGATAGACAGACAAAACAAAGGCATAAAGTGCACTTCGTCAGTTGAATAATTAACATGATGTCAATGAAACATAAGCAAACAGACGCAGAATTTTGATATTAAATCCAGCAAAAGGACAAATAGTCTTATCCTTATCTTGCTGCATGAATACCTATTGATAAATGCCCTGAAACAAGTATGCAAAAACGGCGCAATGACTTTTATGATAATACGCATTCTCATTCGTTGCATGCGATTCGTCCCTGTAATCTTTGTGGTTCTAAGTAGGTGTATTTATCTCTAAATGTCGGAAATGAGGTCAAGGTCACGGAAAGTTATATATATAACTTTCTTCAAAAATTCCTTATATGAATTCAACGCAGCCGCAATTGCACATTGCAGCTGCGCTGAGTATTTGTGAAAAGAACACTACACAAACTAATACAATACAAGTAACGTAAATATGAATGTATGATACAGCATGACTTTTAGATGAAATAAAGCAAAACAAATTTTCATGTACATTTTTACAAATCTAATTATTTATTCCAAACAGTTTTGAGAATATAACAATTTAACTTTACAGCTTATCACGGACAAACAAATGTGAAATAAATAGAAAACCACTTACTATATGTGACCACGCACGCACTGACTCAGGTCACAATATGTGTTGCTATTAATATGTAAATGGAACTTTCAACATAAACAATACTGTGAACAATTGAAACTCACAAACCCAACCTACATTTTTAAAACCCGTTTCCTGTACTCGTGCACAACTTCCTACCCAGATGCTCATCAACCTGCATTTTTAAAAACCGTTTCCTGTACTCGTGCACAATTTCCTACGCAGATGCTCATCAACTTACATTTTTTAAAAACCGTTTCCTGTACTCGTGCACAACTTCCTACCCAGATGCTCATCCTACCCAACATTTTTAAATTTATTTTCTTTCCACGTGTGCACCTGGTGAACGTTTTCGAAACGTTGAAAGTAAACATGCTGATTAACAATACATTTAAAAAGCATTTCTTACTGGTCTGTAAAATCCGCGATAATAGACATTTAAAACTTTTATACGCAGGTTGAAACGTCAAAATTTCGACATGTTTTCAAAAGTCTTCAAAATTTCAAAATGTTTTCAAAAATTCAAAATATTTTCAAAATTTCAGAAGTTTTTCAAAATTTCAATTTTTTTTTCAAAATTTCAAAATTTATTTCAAAATTTTAAAATTTTTTAAAATTTCAAATTTTTTTTTTAAATTTCAAAACTTTTAAAGATTTTTGTACGATTTTCATTTTTTTTTTTCAAAAAATTGTCAATATTTAACCAGAAAGGACATAAATTTGCGAAAATTCACCGAAATTGGCTAAAAATGACTTAAAATGACAAAAATTTGCAAGAATTGACAAAATTGCTTAAAAATGACTTAAAATGACAAAAATTTGCAAGAATTGACAAAATTGCTTAAAAATGACTTAAAATGACAAAAATTTGCAAGAATTGACAAAATTGCTTTAAAATGACTTAAAATGAAAAAAATTTGCAAGAATTGACAAAATTGCTTTAAAATGACTTAAAATGAAAAAAATTTGCATGAATTGACAAAATTGCTTAAAAATGACTTAAAATGACAAAAATTTGCAAGAATTGACAAAAATTGTTTAAATATGACTTAAAATGACAAAAATTGGGCAGAAATTGTCAAAGATTGTCTAAAAATAACAAAAGACGGTGAAAATTGTTAAAGTTTGTCAAAAAGTAACACAAATCTGCTGAGAAAGACGGAGTTACCTGAGAGAGACACAAGCTGCTGTATATAAAAAACTCAAGCTGCATTTCCTTACGTAAGCTTTTAAATAGCACATACCCCAACACCAGTCAGAAATGCATAATAAAAAGTAACGAACCTAGCTGGATTTGAACTTCGCGTCTCCTGTTTTGTAGGCCCTGAACTTCTTAGCTAAGCCACAATACAACACCAATTCTGCTTTTTGTTTTGACTTACACTCAACACAATGTACACACACACAAGTTGTTAACGCGATGAAACTTAACAGCACACTAGCAGAAATAACATTTCAATTTTAGAGTAGAGGTACTGGAGAACGTTTTTGAAACGTTATGCAAGCACCTGGTCATCAGCCAAAACCTTTAAAATACTCTTTCCTGTCCACCTGCAAAAATTCTGGTAGACGTTTTTGAAACAGTATGCACACCTGCTCATTAGTGCAACATTAAAAATACTACTTCCTGTCCACCTGTGAACGCATTTGTGAACGTTTCCAAAATGGCAAGACCCACCTGGTCATTAGCGAAATCATAAATGCAACATTTTTAGAACCTTTTTTCGTATTCCCGTGTGTGGGTGTTCATAAATTTAGAGTTGGGATCGATTCAAATTTTCCCACCAAAAATGAAATATAATTTAAAGTTGAGATCGATTCAAAATTTCCCACCAAACCAAAACAAATTTGCATTTTAGACCTGGGATCGATTCAAATTTTCCCACCAAATCAAAACAAATTTATATTTTAGAGATGGGATTGATGCAAAATTTTCCACCAAGATACAAATTTATATTTTAAAGCTGGAATCGTTTCAAATTTTCTACCAAAAAACAAGTTATGATCAGCTCCTTTTTTCAAATCAAAGCAAATCGAAAGCAGTTAATGTACAAGAGCATGAGAGCAATGGAAAGTGAGTAATGAGCAATGAGTAATGAGTAATGAGGAGTGAGTAATGATTAGTGAGTAATGAGCAATGAGGAGTGAGTAATGAGCAATGAGGAGTGAGTAATGAGCAATGAGGAGTGAGTAATGAGCAATGAGGAATGAGTAATGAGCAATGAGGAGTGAGTAATGAGCAATGAGGAGTGCGCCGAGAGCAATGAGGAGTGCGCCGAGAGCAATGAGTAGTACACAGAGGGAAATGAGGTGAACGTTTTGAAAAATTAGGATGTCAGCGGGAGTAAGGTAGGAGCATGCGCAGGCATTCTGACTCTGAAATGGTTTTTAAATCGTCTGCTCCTAAAGAATATCAACTATTCAACCAAGGATCATTACGTAGAACACACCTGAAGTTTTTGCAAAACCATGGCTCAATGCACAAAATGCGGTAAACATTTTTCTACAAAGTACAATTTAAACCGTCACATAAAGCAAATTCACAGTGAAGCAAAAGTGTCTTACAAATCCAATTTTATTAATCAAAAAGGTGGTAAAAAAGTAAAGTATCAGGACCATCTTTCCTTTAATGGTGAATCTGAACGTGAATCTACCACCTCTGTAGACTCTGATGGTAACTCTGAAATCGGCAGTGAAAGCGAAAATGAGGATGCAATTCCAATAGAGTGTATAAGAATGTTTCAAAGAATTGTATACAACGCTGAATTGGACAAAGTTAAATTAACCAAGAAAATATTAAGAGATCTATTAAGCAATACAGTATGCGAAGATAAAGTGTGTGAAAAAGAGGAAACTGTTGGTGACACTGACTCCGAAGATGCTGACAGTGATCAAAGCGAAGAAAATGATTTCCAAGAAGACTTAAAAGATTCCACGGATATATCAGAATCTGAAGCGTCAGACAGCAATGGGGATGAAGACGTTCCTCTTGGAGAAATACCGTTGGAAATTTTACGGGTTATTCTGAAAGCGGCTGGCAGTCAAATGTTCAATTTAACAAAGGAAAATTTCACAATAATTATTGATTCTTTTAATTAAATATAAGAAAACAAGATTTTGTAAAATGTTTACCATTAATTGCGAAATGAATACCCTTAATTTAGAATGAAATAATAAAAGCATTAAAAGAAAAAAATTGAACTTTTCAAAGCCGAACATAATTTTTTACATCGTATTCATAAATAACGATTTAAGCAATCAACCAACTCTCAACACTCGCCTCATTACTCTCAAAGCATTCCTCATTGCTCTCGGCGCACTCCTCATTGCTCTCGGTGCACTCCGCATTGCTCTCGGCGCACTCCTCATTGCTCTCGGCGCACTCCTCATTGCTCTCGGCGCACTCCTCATTGCTCCCGGTTAACTCCTCATTGCTCTCGGTTAACTCCTCATTGCTCTCGGTGCACTCCTCATTGCTCTCGCCGCACTCCTCATTGCTCTCGGCGCACTCCTCATTGCTCTCGGCGCACTCCTCATTGCTCTCGGCGCACTCCTCATTGCTCATTACTCACTCCTCATTGCTCATTACTCATTCCTCATTGCTCATTACTCACTCCTCATTGCTCATTACTCACTCCTCATTGCTCATTACTCACTCCTCATTGCTCATTACTCACTAATCATTACTCACTCCTCATTACTCATTACTCATTGCTCATTACTCACTTTCCATTGCTCTCATGCTCTTGTACATTAACTGCTTTCGATTTGCTTTGATTTGAAAAAAGGAGCTGATCATAACTTGTTTTTTGGTAGAAAATTTGAAACGATTCCAGCTTTAAAATATAAATTTGTATCTTGGTGGAAAATTTTGCATCAATCCCATCTCTAAAATATAAATTTGTTTTGATTTGGTGGGAAAATTTGAATCGATCCCAGGTCTAAAATGCAAATTTGTTTTGGTTTGGTGGGAAATTTTGAATCGATCTCAACTTTAAATTATATTTCATTTTTGGTGGGAAAATTTGAATCGATCCCAACTCTAAATTTATGAACACCCACACACGGGAATACGAAAAAAGGTTCTAAAAATGTTGCATTTATGATTTCGCTAATGACCAGGTGGGTCTTGCCATTTTGGAAACGTTCACAAATGCGTTCACAGGTGGACAGGAAGTAGTATTTTTAATGTTGCACTAATGAGCAGGTGTGCATACTGTTTCAAAAACGTCTACCAGAATTTTTGCAGGTGGACAGGAAAGAGTATTTTAAAGGTTTTGGCTGATGACCAGGTGCTTGCATAACGTTTCAAAAACGTTCTCCAGTACCTCTACTCTAAAATTGAAATGTTATTTCTGCTAGTGTGCTGTTAAGTTTCATCGCGTTAACAACTTGTGTGTGTGTACATTGTGTTGAGTGTAAGTCAAAACAAAAAGCAGAATTGGTGTTGTATTGTGGCTTAGCTAAGAAGTTCAGGGCCTACAAAACAGGAGACGCGAAGTTCAAATCCAGCTAGGTTCGTTACTTTTTATTATGCATTTCTGACTGGTGTTGGGGTATGTGCTATTTAAAAGCTTACGTAAGGAAATGCAGCTTGAGTTTTTTATATACAGCAGCTTGTGTCTCTCAGTACTCGTCTTTCTCAGCAGATTTGTGTTACTTTTTGACAAACTTTAACAATTTTCACCGTCTTTTGTTATTTTTAGACAATCTTTGACAATTTCTGCCCAATTTTTGTCATTTTAAGTCATATTTAAACAATTTTTGTCAATTCTTGCAAATTTTTGTCATTTTAAGTCATTTTTAAGCAATTTTGTCAATTCATGCAAATTTTTTTCATTTTAAGTCATTTTAAAGCAATTTTGTCAATTCTTGCAAATTTTTTTCATTTTAAGTCATTTTAAAGCAATTTTGTCAATTCTTGCAAATTTTTGTCATTTTAAGTCATTTTTAAGCAATTTTGTCAATTCTTGCAAATTTTTGTCATTTTAAGTCATTTTTAAGCAATTTTGTCAATTCTTGCAAATTTTTGTCATTTTAAGTCATTTTTAGCCAATTTCGGTGAATTTTCGCAAATTTATGTCCTTTCTGGTTAAATATTGACAATTTTTTGAAAAAAATGAAAATCGTACAAAAATCTTTAAAAGTTTCGAAATTTAAAAAATTTGAAATTTTAAAAAATTTTAAAATTTTGAAATAAATTTTGAAATTTTGAAAAAAAATTGAAATTTTGAAAAACTTCTGAAATTTTGAAAATATTTTGAATTTTTGAAAACATTTTGAAATTTTGAAGACTTTTGAAAACATGTCGAAATTTTGACGTTTCAACCTGCGTATAAAAGTTTTAAATGTCTATTATCGCGGATTTTACAGACCAGTAAGAAATGCTTTTTAAATGTATTGCTAATCAGCATGTTTACTTTCAACGTTTCGAAAACGTTCACCAGGTGCACACGTGGAAAGAAAATAAATTTAAAAATGTTGGGTAGGATGAGCATCTGGGTAGGAAGTTGTGCACGAGTACAGGAAACGGTTTTTAAAAAA